>CM051621.1:62038202-62115702 GCA_028020825.1 Podargus strigoides | reverse complement strand
CAAGACTTCTTCAGCTCCTACAGACATGGAGGTTATACAAAAGGCACACCTTAATTTCTGCAGAATTTCTCTTTGCTTCATGATGGAAATAACTACTAAAAGCTTGACAGCAAAGCATTTATTTCTCAAAAAATAACATCAGCTCCCCAGACGGTCTTACAGGAAACTCAGAACAGGTGAAATATAGGTACCAACTCCTTCTCAATGACAATAATGAACACCTATTCTAAATGTCCACAAAGCAAATATACAGAGTGCTGCATGGTGGAGGCACAATGCAGATAGACATCTAACCTCTTCATGAACCCTCTCACCCATGCTTTATTAACTGCAAATGAAGACAATGAGGATATCCAAGGGCAAACCTCGGGGCTCTCATTCATGTAGTGCCAACATTTCCTAAGACCAAATGCAGACCATGGATTGAAGTAGGTACAGTACTACTGCTCTGTGGTCTGTGACAGCAAATTATCTTGCCACTGAAACTCATACAAGTAATCTGTGTATCACATTTACTCATCAGGCTTCATGCCAAAGACCTGCAGAATAGGACACAACATCCCACTGCCTGTGGGACAATCTAGCATTTGTCTCTTACCTGCAATGAACTAGAATACCACGTAGATCATCTTTGCTTTCAACCTGTGTATTTATATCAAAGATATGCAAGTAAACCAAACTGTTATTTTAGATCACATGCTCTTTAGTCATACTTTCTTATCACAGATGTTCACAGAAAATACTAACTCGGTCTCTGTTGTATACATATGCATACTACACTAGCAATCCAGCTTGAAAGAATTCACGCTGGTGTCCACTGAATCCAGCTATGAAACTCATTCAAGAATCCCGGGGGTCCAAATGTGCTTCCCACCACTTTACTGCATGCCAAAGATTCCTCTTGGTTACTCCAGGTCACTGGAAGGCATTTCTTCAACCTGAAGGTTTCCTTCTATGGATCCAACTGACTTGCTATAGATGATTTCCTGACATATGTATACGTAGTAATGATTTTCCCTTTTTACATACCCTATGCCTCAAGTTGCAGTCAATCGAGAGAACATATCCATGAGAGAGAATCTTTCAGATTTAATCTCTGTGCAAGTGGGACCTTCTATTTTCTTTCTTCTCCTCCATTTTTTATACATGTAGCTAACTATTTTCCATTCTGAACATTGTAAAGAAATGCTTTTATTTCTATTTAATCCTAGCCTGGATTGAGTTAAGGATGATTTCAAGATAATAGGATACATCAAGGCATTGATCTCCCAGGAGCATAATAAATCTGTAAACTAGGGTACTAGGGCACATTAGTGCATGCCTCAATTCTCCTCCATGTACTCCAGAGTATCCAAAGGGTGACAGAACGTGTGCCCGAAAAGCTGCAGGGGTTGAAAGCTTGTGTCAGAGGGGTCAGAAGAAGAATAATCTTTTAATAACCAGGGCTACTCAGAAAGGCTAACAGGAATGCAGCAAAACGATAAAGTGTATATCCAAACACAAAAGATTCTCATTGTCATTTGTAACACAAGCCAATAACAAAATATTTTTGGTACCCAAACCCTCATGTCTACAAAATGTCTGGGGAAAAAAAGACATTACCTTTCCAGGTAAAAAACCTGTACCTCTTCCTACAATCCAGAGGATGCACAAAAGAGCAACCTTTGTGAAAAGCAGACTGAAAGCATTATTTCCACAGCTATTTAAGCAAACATAAATCCCGGCTGCTGCAGTACCACACTCTCTGGTCAAACATCTGCTATACCAAACATATCTTGCACTAGCACAAACACCGAGTAACGATATACAGAAAACTATGCCAGGGAGCTCAGCTAGCTGAAAACTGGCTCTGTTACAGTGGGGGGACTCTTTTTTCAACTGATCAGCCTGCTGAACTGGCTCAGTATGCACACTGCAGAGCTGGTACAATGAGTCAGAGCAAGAAGGGCAGGACCACAGCAGCTCAGACCAAACTTGCTCTAAGTTACCTGAGGGAGTGTGTAGTTGTAAGTTGGATTTTACTACACACACAATACCACACAAACAGAACAGGGGACTCCAAACAGCTTGTTATTGTACAACGCCCCATTTATTTATTTCTCACCAGTTATAGCAACTTTTCATATGAACAGGACACGTCAAAAGACATACTTTTTCTTTAAGAAGTTTCTGAAGGCTGCAGGAAGAACAAAAAAAACATGCTGCCAACCACCCATTAGAAAAAAAAATTTTAAAGCTACAAAATATCTCCCATTACTGAGGCTATTTAGATTATTTAAATATTCACAATAATAATCAGAGAGATAATTTCTAACTCTACACATTAAGAAACTAATTACATAATCACATATCTACAAGAGTAAGTCCAGTGATAAGTATGTCAGGGTGCAGAATTTTCACCCATTCCATGACCATTTTTTTTAATTGTTCTGTGCAGCTCTCCATCATGAGGAATGCTTTTGTTGCTATCTATGGAATTGAAAACTGCATTGTAAAGTACATATGCCTTCTTTTTAAATGGCATGAGAACCTGATATTTAATTATAAAGAGTATAAAAGCATACAGAGCGTAACAAAACTTTGAACAGCTCTTAAGGCATCTAGAATATCTGTTTTGTATGGCTGACTAATATTTTAACCACCACAAGGTGGAAGTGCATGTTTAAGGGGCATGGAAGGTTACACACGGTACATTAACTGTATTTTTCTGGGCAATCTACAATGCATCCATACAAATAAAAAATGTTTCCTTGGTGAAATAACCACCGCCCTTTCAAGAGCATTAGACAAGTAACTTCCAAGCAGGCAGTTTCACTACTGGAGTGAATCACAGCTGCAGTAACCTCCTGCCATTCCCTAGGGACCATAGAGAGAGTTTTGCTAGGTGCTATAAAGGAGGAAAATACAAGTCATATACCAAAAGAAGATCAAATCAATCTTCCAAGTGGGAAATGATCTGTCTCAAGTTCCTGTGACTCATCCTAACTTACACATTGAGCTAGTGTAACAACTCATCCATTTTGCTTAGGGAATACTGTTGGGTCCAGAAAAAAGGGGAACATGCAAGAAAAGATGTGTGTGACCAAAGACTGCCCAAATGTGCCTCACCAAGAAAATCACTATTCCTTCACAAAAGTGGCCAGGGTCTCCAGTAAGGTCTTCCAGGTACTACTCTAAAATGAAGAATGATCCACTTTAAAACAGAATTAAAAACTCATCCCATGATCCAGAGTGTGCCATGTGTGAACACATATAAGATTCTTGTGTACAGACAATGACAAAATACATTACCTTGTTTTACCTGTGTATGCATAAACAATTTTTTTTTTTTTTCTTTAATTGAGGCTAGAATACCTATCATTTGCTTTCAGCAGAAATTTACAAGAGTAAATTCTTTGCAAACACTTGTCAGATTTGGATACATTTTTGAGATCTACCCTTGTATTTTTTCACAAGGCTACCTTCCTTCTGCAGTGAGGTATAAATTTTCTTTTAAATATACTGCACAGTAGTAAACACCGCTTGTGAATATAAGATTTATAGCACATTAATAAAATCATATAGGCTCACTGGCCTTAAATGTATGAGGCACACGATTTAAGCTTTCCTGACTACCTCAAAAGAGATCTAGAGTTGCCATGCAGCACGTTTAAATCTGCAGAGTATTTATATCTACACATCATTCACCTCTTACCTGTCTCTAATTATTTACTTTCTCCAGTACAAACTTCTGAAAGATTAATATTATACACTGAGAGTGATATTTACTTTATTAGTTTAGGGTTGGGGCAAAAAAAAGCAAAGCAACACTTACCTACAAGCAAAAAGAGAGCATAGGATCTTAAGATGTATTTTGTATCAAAGAGAAATAAAAAACATTTCAGGTTAAACATAATACCTAAAAGCAGTGAAGGAGAGATAGGAGGCAGAACAACAAAAATATCTAGAATTCAGACTCTAACCAGAAATAGAAAAGTAGCTGAAAATACCTCTGCAGGTACCCTTGAAAAACAAATACCTACTATGCAACATACAAGTGCTAAAGTGCAGAGATAGTAAAAAATTTCTGAAATATAATTTTCATTGATACATAGATATATCTCTCGATTCACTGCTGGAATTGTACATCAATCAAATTACTGTATATCAATTCAAGTAGAAATTGCTCATGAGAAATGTTACTTTTTATTAGTCAAACTCAACACTATGGAGAAAAGGTTTCAAAGCTTTTTTAAAAAAGAATGAAATCTCTATGTTCTCAAAAAAAACAAGCAATTTGATTCAAAAAACGCCTTGGTATTCACTGCTTAGTTAAATTTTTGAGGTTATGATCATTGCTCTCTATTATTGTCACACACCCTGAAAGTGCTTAGGTGATTGATACTTGAAGTTGAGAAGTTAAAATAAAACTTTTTTTTTTTTAATATGGCTAGTTCGCATACATTGTTTGAAGTTTTGAGTTGTCACCTTATTCCAGGAGTAGCAGAAAAAAACCTCATAATTGGCATAATAGAAAAATGCTTTCTTTCTGACTCTGCTAGGCTCTTTGTTTTCGAACAATGTAATATGACTCAGTTAAATAAATTACTGTGGATTTAGATCAACACAGGCAAGATTACAATCCAGACCAAGAGTAACAGGAGGCAAACCTTCAATCCTTTAAATGTTCCCCCTGCATTGCCAGAACTTTGCAAATAAGACAAGTCTTTTCTAAGAGAGTAACTAAAGATACCTTGTTACAAGGAAAATCTTAGACAAAGCCAACACAATCACACTTTCACCAGCTTTTCCTACATCTGCCTCAAGCATAAAACTAATTAGTGATATCTTTGGGATGGATGAGGTAAGCCAGCACATACTGGTCTGACCAACTCTCTTTTATAGGTCATTAGAAGCCAGAAAAAGTTAAAGGAGCCACACAGTTGCTCCCACTTGCACTGAATGCTAAGTAAGTTTCCTGCACTGAAGAGTAATTTTCTATTTGTCTCCCAAATCAGAAGATCGATTTATTCCTACTGCCATAAGCACCAGTCAACATGCATACTTTAACATGAAAGCCTATGGGAAAATCAGCAACAGCTATAATTCTAGAATCCCTAGCATACAGAAACATCTGAAATCATTAGCAAACCGTATTTTAGTCAAAAGCTGATAGACATTTTTTATGCATCAAGAGACTGAGGGAGAGAATATTCCCAGTAGCTCAAAGAAATCACATTTCAGATGTATATTCCAATATGGAAGAGTGGAACAAGCTCACATGAAACCGAAACCAATCCCAGCACATCAGGGGGAAACTGAAAGTTTCCATTCTGCCTGCTACATAGCAGATGTGGGAAGGGGGGCCACGAGGCAGGTAACTCATTGCTTGACTTGATTTAATTCAAATGAGAAAATGAAACAGCAGAAAGAATATTCTGAAGAATAAGAATAAGAAGAAGCAATTTTCCCATCAGTGAAAAATTCTCATCCTCATGTGCTAGCAGAGAGCAGAAATCAGTCAACAGGTTTCTTTAGAAAAAGGCTCCTTCAAAACAAGTTTCCAAGAAAATCTCTTTTTCTCAGAGTGCAGGTCATTACACTATTTGATCAGCATAAGATACCTAAACAACAGAAAACTTATCTCACTGGGAAATTAAAGAGTAGTAGACAAGAGTAAGACCTATTTAAACCAGCACAGAAATAGAGGTTATAATCAGTCCTCATATTGTCACATATTATCAATATAATTTGTGGTAGGTAAGAAGACACCAAAAACAGCTAAAAAGTTTCAAGATGTAAGCAATCTAGACAATTCTGAATTTATGTAAGAGAAACAGTCCTCAATAAACCCATCTTTGAATGTTGTTGTTTTATGATGCAAATTACAGTTAGAACAGAACACCAGCTCTCCAATATCAAATACTAAAGACAGTTTATTTTCCCTAAGAAAGTCTTGTATTTCCAAAGACTTTGGAAGTTGCACACAGGAACAAAAGTAGATTAAGCCACTCTCACATAAAAAGATGGCTACAAAATATAACTAACAACATACAATGTATCTTACACATGTACACAAATACACATAATAACATGAAGATAAAATTAAATCCTTGAGATCCAGTGCTCCTCACTTTTAATTTACATAATGTATACATACACTGAATATATCTACAACCTCATGTGGTATTTTACTTAGAAGTAAAACAATGGATGTCCCAAATAAGTCAAAAGCTGTTCCATGCTGGCATAAATTTATAGGAATTTTGCCAATTATTTTATAAAAAAAAAGGTAGAACTATATACTGAGGCCTCCTAAAAAAACCGCAACCTAAAAGTTGATGCTTCATCTTAATACAGACAAATACTTCTTCCAAAAGTTCTTAAAACATATAACTTTTATATATGTATATAATTTATTTATATATGTATATTTAAACCCATTTTGGAAGAACGAAAATGAGTTTTGTACATCATCTAGTAAATTCATCCTGACTTCACTGGCACAATCCTGAAACAATCATTAAATAAGAGTGATCGTAATGCAACCTTCCATGCAGTAAAATTAGATAATGTACACAATACATTGCATCCTATTGATTCTGAAATGACATTGTGGAAGAAACTCATACCTAAGAGTGCCACAGTCTCCAAAAGATCTTACCCTTAATTATTTAGCATAGCCAAAACGTAGTCATTTTTCAGAGAGTTTACTTATCAACATTTTTTATCTTAACATGATACTCTGAATTGTATACAATATTTTCACATTTGCAATATTTAATGTAACATGCTTTGCTGCAATAGACAAAAGAAATGGATTCTGATTCTTAGTAGGTCCCTTGCAGTATCTCTGGCTGGACGCTTCCAAACCAGAAATAATGGAAGTAGTAAACTAATTCAGATTTCTAGTGTGGATGGGTTTGGTTTCGGGAAGGGGAGTGGTGGTGGTGTGGGTTCTGGGTTTGTGTGGGTTTTTTTTCAAATAGACTGTTAAATAAGTTATTCACATGTATAAAGACTCTGGATTAATAGAAATTCTTTACTTAAAAATCTACTTGGAGACACATCTAACAGTACTTTAAGGTTTGTTCAGAATAAAAGACGTATGTCTCCAGTAATTGAGTTGTAATTTCCACCATTTCAGGAAAAGAAAAAACTTAAACATAGTGAATAAAGTGACAGCTTTTAAGTTTCAATACAGTATGGGGGAAAAAAAAGAAGAAAATATATTACTTGAAAAAGATGTTTCTGAAAAATAGTAGATGTGTCAAATCACTATCCACCTTCCTATTCAGCAATACAAAAGACCAGTAATGACTTCAGACTTCAGGTAGGTGAGACTTTAATTGCCAGTGTCTTTGACAACAATGTATTAATTTCAGGTGTGCTTTAAGAATAAACATACCTTGAATCTTCCTGACTAATATACACCATTTTTAAACAGCACAACAGTCTAAAACATTTTTTGTCAAATGATGCTTTAACTTTGCTCTGAATGTTTTAAGGTTGTTTTTTTTTTTTTCTTACTTTTCCCACAATTTGTTCGTAATTAATTTTTGAAATATTTTTTCTTTGCAGCCTTCTGGAAGGGTTCAGGCAAATGCTAAATTGATTGTAATGTATTGCTAACATCTGTAACGTGTTGATCATTTTACTCCCAAATCGTTCAAACATTTGCACATAAGTAAACTGGCTGATTCACAACTGCTTCCAAACCAGGCCTAAACAACTTATCACAAACTTATATTTAGAAAAGTATTTTTTGTGCTGTGCTATTATCCTACAATTAACTTCGGAAGTTCCCATATAATCTGCATTTTAGCATTCAGAATTTTGATTATTTTTTTCTTTTTTTACAGCTGCACACATGGCTTTCATAAAAAGAAGCTGGATTAAAATTATTACTCTGCTGGTCTATACGTCATCAAAACATACTGGAACTCCATTTTATGTTGCCTATAGGAATCAACATTCTTACTGTAAGAAATTGTCTTTCAGGTATTAACACTATGAAGTACCTGTCTTTTACTCACAAATTATAGACTGGTTTAAAATGCAGAGTGCTTCAAAACTAAAATGGGAACAAATTGACTAAAAAATAAATTACCACAGTGAGCCTAAATAGATACATGCTTATATTCACCAGTTTTGGATCTCTTGCTTTCATTGTATTCAGTATATTAAAATATAACATGTGCCTTCAATGACTTAGATTAGCAAAATGGACGGAATAACTTTGAAGTATATTGCATCAGGAACGTGCCATTGATGCAGGGTGGGTTTATTCAGGTATGTTTGGTCATGGCAAATTGTAATTCTTTATGCCTGTTTGAAAACTCAACAAACCCTAGCTCTTAAGACTTTATTTACTAACACCATTTATTCCTAAACTGCTTGAAAATAACTTGACAAAGCTGACGTTCCAAACAAAGACCACACTTCCTGCTCGCATACGGAATCTGGAACACCATCAATGTTTTGTTCAGCCTGCATAAGTCACAACTGATTGGCCACAGTCCCTGTGGGCATGCCATTTCATCCAGACTGGACGGTTCATTAGTCATAATTACTATAACTGTACAGCAGAGACTGCAGTTTTATCTCAGCATACATCTTTGATAAAGCTGCTTCTATTTCTGCTTCATCAGCATGTGAAGTTACATTATTGGAGCTTTTATTTTCCAATCCGTGATTAACATTGGTTGTTCTGCTTATGAAACGTGCACCAAAATTCAAGATAACGTGCAAAGTAAGGCCACGATGTGACCACCATTTGAACTTTGTGTTAAAAGCCATGTAGCAGTTACTGCTACACAGGAAGAATAGATTCTGAAATGACAGAGTCGCTAAGAAAATTTAACAAAGAAAATATCAACAATGCAATTTGTAACAGAGTAAAATGGTTGGTTTCTAACGCAAACTGTGATGTATTAGAAAAATCTATCAGTTCAGTATGAAGGTTAGACATAGGAAATTTCTGACAACTGCTGGGTCAATCAACATATTTCATATAGTCTCTATACAATTGCAGAAAAGTAACATCTGCAACATAAAGAACAATGGTGAAAACTGACAGCTAAAGCAATGCACTACAGTTAGTAAGCAGATGTTAAAACACTTAAATCTAATAATGAATGTGAATGTAATCTTAAACAAAATGCATTTTAAACATATGAAAGTCACACATTAAGGCACTTCCTTGTTGTGGTGCTTGTTGCTGATTTTTACATCTTATTGTGTGATAATAGGAAACACAAAGACTAGTGGTACCACCAATGTGCAACGTGTACCCATGATAGGCCACATAAACAGTCATAATCGACAGTTACATGCAGGCACTGAGGCTGCAAAAATCCCAGAGTAATTAGTGTTGTCTGAATGCAATGACATCTGTTTTCTCATGGTCCTCTAGACTTGTCAGGCCAATAAGATGTATATGAAAAAATATGACAAGCATTGCAAATGCCCTTCTGAAAGGTCTCACTTTGGGAAAAGCTGAAGAAATGACACATGCCACCTCTTTTTTGCCAATATACCTAACAGCCAAAGCTTCAAGATTTTAAAAGGTCTTTTGAGTCATTTTACATTTGACTATGGAAGGTTTATTCAGAACATAGCACTGTGCTTAGGAAAGAATTTATCACAGCAGCTTTTGTTCTTTATAAAAAGCAAGCTTCATTAACAGAAAGGGAATAAAATGAGACTGTTTACTTCTGACTAGTGTGCTTGCATGTCATTGTCATCTCTATCTTCTTTTTTTAATTAAAGCAGCAGATACCAGATAGCACATAATACACACGTGTATACCTGTGTGTGTGTATATATATATATATGTGTGTGTGTGTGTGTGTGTGTGTGTGTGTGTGTGTGTATATTATTATTTTGCTTAAAGAGTGAAACAAGAACAGTTTTAGAGCTGTGCTTTCTGGCACTGCAAAAACCCTGTAGCCTTTTCATTTGAAGACCTGAGCTTTTGTTTTAAGATTCACAGCCTTTTTCCTTAATAGTGCCTATCTTTCCGTTCTTTCTCTGGACTGTAGCATTATGTTTGAGCATGCGTTTTCTCCGAGAAAGACATTAGTCATCATTAACAGAAGCACTGACACCAAGTCTAAGTGCCTCTCCACAATGACCAAGTGGCAATCATCTTTCTCTTACCCTGTCACTGCTGATTAGGGTTTTCTTTCATGAAAATTTAATTTGTTGCCTTTCTGCAGCTCCTTTTTACGTTTCTGAAATAACACAACATGCCAGCAACACTAAAAATGCAGTAAAAGATGCTGTACCTGTTTATAAAAAAAATATGATTCAGACTGCCCGGCTGTACTTGTTACCTAGTTTAACAGGAAGGAAAAAAAAAAAAAAAAAAAAAGACAGACCCTGAAAGATGTAGTAAACGAGTAGCTGCTGACAGAGAAAAAACTTCCACTAAATACCGAAGGCCTCAAACAACCCAACACACCTTTGATACAGCTAATTGAAAATTTTTTCATCTGGAAGACAGCTAGCCAGCCCCTCTTCCAAAGCCTTGTTCAAAAGTGTAACAGTATCTAAAGAGATTTTTATAATCAATTAATTTTATAACTGCTTCAAATATACAGGTACTCAGGTTTTTAGCTTATACAAATATTTATTAAAGGATTATATAATCCAGTGATAAATTTCAACCTTACTTCTTGAGTCTGTGTCAACACAGCTCTTGCAGTTAAAAAGCCAGCCACAAAGAAAAAGGCTTTAGCTGCTGAAGGCAGATGAAAAAGTTTCAGTCACGTATGATACTTTGCAGCTATTCAACATACACAGTCTCAGATTCCTGCTCTGTGTAACATTACAAACATTGTTAAACAAGATACCATAGCAATGAGTTATTTTAAGGAAGTTTTTCAAAACATTTACTCTTCTGCTTTATTTCAATTTGTCTAAAGATTTTTTTTTTAATTATAAGCATATGCTATTTTGTTAACATCTGTGCAGAGCATAAAACCTGACTGAATTCCAACTTCTGAAAAAATGCAGATAACTTACATCCCTCAAAAAAATTAACAACATTAGAAAACTTCAGGAGATTCAGATTAAGATACTTGAGTTCATTTCACTGGTTTTCCATATATTAAAAAAAAACAAAAAACAAAAAACAAAAAACAAACAAAACAACAAAAAAACACTGCTTATTACAATTTTTATGTTTTCCCAATATCTTTCAGAATTTAATTAAGTGTAAAGCTAAAATTTGGATCTGCCTCTATGAAATTCAGAAACCACAGCTAGTAAAATCCAAGTAATAAAAACTTTATTCAGCTTCCTAAAGTATTGGTACTCCACCACTGACCCAAAACAGCACTGGTAGTCAGAACAGAAACTGTATTGCTAGTGCTTTGGATTTATAAGAAAGCTTCAATATCTTTAAATAGGCTCCATATATGAAATTCAAGAAGAGGAAACTAGGAATTAAAAGCGGATTTTGAACAGCAGATTGTGATTGTTGTACTGCTATGGCAGTATAACCTTGATTAAATGCAGAGCAATACTAAAGTAAAAACAAAACCCTGCCATGGCAACCTAAATTAACTACTGAACCAGACCACGTTTATGCAGAAAGTTGGCGGTTTTAAGGAAGCAGAACTTGATCTCGAGAAAGACTTTGACTTTCTAAAGGGTATAAAATAAAGTTAAGCTTCCCCAGCTGCACATCCACCATTGTTTTGTTCTCCATGTTCTCCTCAGCTCTTTGCCTGACAAGCCAGGAACGCAGATGTTGAGATCCTTGCTCCGCATCCACGTCAAGTTCAAGTACAGAAGTTTAGCTCTTTGACTCCCACCCCCACCTCCAAGTCACTTGTCAGTAAAAGGTTGGGCGATTTATTGACCACTGCTGGATGCATACTGTCAGTGCTGAAGGAAATATGAGAGGGGGCTGTCGCTACTGTTCTGGAGCTCATTGATAATGACATACCTGCCTCTGTCACCCATTACCCATACTACAAACTACTTAGACCTAACTGAAAAATCAATAGCCTACTTGCACTGGTTCCTGTGGCTGCCTCCTTTGATTGTCAGCTCCTGTCTAGGGTCAGCACTTACATGAAAGGGGCTGTGACTGCCTGATGCTTTCAGGACAACCTAACGATATGAAACTAGCCAACAGAACAGTAAATTCTGTCCCCCTGCCCTCCTCATCAATTAGGCTTTGACTAGGCTTGCCTGTAGAAACCTGACCTTTTAAGTTTAGGTGAATATGGAACTAGCTGAACACGCCATTGCCCTCAGCACTGAGCCAGGAAATCCACTGACAGGTTAAACAAAACAGAAGGTTGTAACTGTCATAATTTGCATTGCACTTTCACGCCAACAAGGGTGTTATCAGTGGGGGCAAGCCCTGGAACACACAACGCAAGCACCCTAAGTCACTCTCCTCATAAATTTTAAAGTGAAGGGAGATAAAACATAAATTCACAAATGACGGTGCATTTCAAGTCCCACTTTCTTTCAAGTTTGCACTCTGGAAACCCACAAAGTACAGATAAACAATTCCCCTTCGTAGGGCGCTGGCACTCAGGTGCCAGTTAGAATGAACTTCCATAATAGATGATGAATGGGGAAAAGCTACCTGCATATGCCTCTGAAGGACTCTCATATTAAACTCCGCTGTACATTTATATGCAGGAATACCAATCATTAATGGATTATACATACACACACCTGTACTTCAGAGCAGCAGGTAGGCATAAATAATTTAAAAATCCCCAGAGAGCCCGAGCTGGCACTTCTGAGTAGTAGTATTCACTCATACATCCTGTATCTTGGAAGTCCATTAGCAACATCTGAATATCCCTGTGTCTACAACCAAATGATAAACGTTACATTGTAATGCACCTGCCCTCCCTCAAAGAATATTGACAACTGTGAAGCAAAGAACTAAAGCAAGAAATCTCAGATCTAAAGTGAAGGCTGAACTATATCCTGAAGTTGAATACAATAGCTTTAGTAACTACATGTCTTTTTTTCAAAAATCTTAGCTGAATGCCTTGTTCCTCCTTTCCTACAAAATAAATGATTAAAACAAAATGAAAATATTTTAAAATTCTCTGATTAGTGGCCCTTTCTTATATATCAATATTCAAGCAATGATGGTTTTACGTCCTTTTATGCTGCTTCCATAGACCTATCATCCTCAATATAAGCATTATTGGGAAACATAGACAGCGTGTGATCAAAACAATTTACACAATTTGAACTCTCAAGTTTCTTCATACCATGAAAGGACTGCCTATCTCTACTAACTACAATTATCATCATTATTATTATTTTGAAACTCTGCTGAGAATGCTAGGAATTTTCAGTGTACTTTATTGAGTGCATACAGTTAACAACTTTTAATGTAAATACACAAACTCCTTCTGGAAATCCCAGGCAAGATTCAGAACAATAATTTACCTAATGCTTTTTACCCTGCAGCTGAACCTTTTTAACTCTAGCACTTTTAATACCCTTCTCACACAAAAGCATGCAGTACCAGCTATGAGAATGAGCTCTAACATAAATATGTGACAGGAAAACTACTGCCATTTGGTTTTAAAAGTTTAAGATTCGGTCCCAAAGCTTCTGGGTAACCTTGTAAGCTTTTCTTTTGAACACTGGATCGAAACACACCAGTCACTTAGCTTATTTCAAATGCACTTTTAGAAATCGGTATTGAGAAAGGAAAACAGCTGAATTACAAAAAGACAAAAACTTTTTTCATTAGAAGCTTCAGACAATATGTTAAACTGCAATAATATTTGTTATATTGTAACAGTTGTTCTAAATATACATAAAACAGAACAAATACAGAGAAGACTCCTTGAAAATAAAAGCATAGAACTGCATTAAAGCACTTTTGAACAAGCAGAACAGAATTTAGGATTAATTTTGTACTCCAAACAAACTATAGAGCAAACACTAGTTAAAAATGGTAGATCTAATTGAGTCTGGATGGAACCCTTTACAGATCTAATGCAATGATTAACTATGCATCTGGTAGCATGTCAAGTCCTTTTTGTGTGCCTATCTGATAGTGAAGTGAAAGGGCATGGACAGTGTCCAGTCCCAGCAAGCAAATCATTTGGAAGCAGTCATAGCCATAGATCAAAGATTTTTCACTCTATCCAAAGTCTATTTAAACCCACCAACCCAGCCCCTTGTTGCAGACAAAACCAGTTAGAAAATAAGAAAGACTCCTTGGGATCCAAAGATAATAAAGGAAGATAGAAGTAGAAAATGAAGAAAAGAAACAGACTGGCAGAACCTTGATTTCCATAGGCCAAGACAGCTGTTTTACATCCTAGTTTTATTTCAGACGGTTAAAGAAAAGGAACAATTTCCATCCCTTAGATCACCAAATATTATTTCAATTAAACTATGCAGATGGCTTCTATACATTATTTGAGCCAATACAGTTTCCCTTCCCAGCTATGAGAGATGGTACCTTGAACTATTTTGCACATGGGTTTTACCTAATTCACAAGAAAACTAAAAAGAGAGCAGCATATTATCATGAAGAAGTTATTTTGAAATAAGATATGCACAGCAATATATAAAATAGGAATAGCTATGATTTTGTTCTCTCATTAAAAGTAGCAACAAAATCCCTGCAGTGATTTTATAACTAGTAATACACTACTTTTATGTCAACATAGCACTTTCATGGGATAAAAATTTAATACTACGAAGTACAATACACAGAAAAGTAGAGGGCTCTAACCGTGCATTTAAACTGTATTACATTTGAATGAGGGAACAACTAGAAGACGGTGCAAACAGGAAACTTATTTTTAACTAAATAAAAATTGCGTGCTTTCTCTACCGGATCCAAAGTCAAAACAAAGTCATCTTAAAATACAGGGAGAACAGAGAGAGTGACCATATACATTCCATGCTGGTCATCAATGATATTGAGATGATGAGCCCCCTCTGTTCCCTCCTCCCACAACACCCTGTCCCTTTATAAACTGCACTCACAGAAACTCAGTGAAAGCTTGTAACCTGTGCAGTGAGGAGCAGAGGATTTCACATCACTTTGTGTGGTATTTGAGAAAGTACTTTTTAAAGTGTAACCATATAAATGAGAAGCTTTCAGTTCTGAAGCTAGGAATTGACATTTTAAAAGGGTTTGGCTTATAGAATTCGAGGTTAACTTATAAATATACTTCATCTTGGATAGCTGTATGAAGTTTTTGATCTTTAAATAATTGTCTAACCAATAAAACCACACAGGCTATTGTTTGTTGGCATGATCATTTACACATATGCACAGATATGTGAACACCTAAGACAATAAACAATGCAGCTACTGATAAAAAGAAAAGTTATGGTCAAACACCTGCAAATTCATACAGGTTTTTAATTTCCAGAACTGTGACTTTGCTTAGAATATCTTTGTAATTTTCATATTTTTAAAAGAAGTGCTGATTTAGCCTCACAGCATTTTAAGAACCAGACAAGACATTATCTCTGTAGCCCACCTCACATTCTTCTCAAGCAAATAAGTGTTATTGCATTCAACTGGAGGTCAAGTTGATAAAATCCTAGCACGTTAAGTGCTCTCACTCTTTTAAAAATGGATGTTATTTATGTAATTAATCAATTTTTGTAAATCAAGATCAGCCAACCCACATGAATTTGGTTATTCGTACTGGATAAAATAGCACGCACCCACCCCCAACTGCATCCAAACGAAAAAAATGGCCCAAAAGAAGTATTAACAAGAAGAAAATGCTACAAAAGCACTAGAAATGTTCTCTTCCTGCTAACATGTCTGATTTTTCCTGATTGCCAACTTACTGAAGGCAAACTTACAAAATAGTATTTAGTACTCAAAGGAATCTTACAGCTAAAAGCAGCCACCATTAGTCATTGTGAGAACAGAGAAGACGCTACCTATAATACAAGACTGAAAGCATTAGAGAAAGCCTTCAGGTGCAGGTTGCTCATGGTCAAACACCAGAATATGAACACGTTCACATTTTAAGACTGAATAGGAAAGGAAAAATAAAGTACTTAAAGGAGGAGGCGGAACCCTTCCCTTTCCCACTGCAGAAATGAAAGTTAGGGAAGACTTAGAAACATGTATAAAATAATTAATTACCACACCATTCAATCTTCATGGACAAAAGTATATATATGCAACACTCTTAACAGATGAAATGCATTAATGACATACGTAGCAATAAAACCATCTTTTCTCCCCCAGTCTGCACTACCAACTAACTTCATAAACACAGCCCTTAAAACAGATTGGTACACAGTAAAGCCGAGCGATGACTTTCAAAAAAAGGTGCATACTGTATACGACTGAATGTAAACAGAATTTTATCTGTCAACCCCCCAGCAGCATTTACTGTAACTACTAACCCAGTTTTGCTGTGGAGAAATGCAACATGCATTACTGAATCATTTCTTTTCAAATCCATACATTCCCTGCAGCAGTTCAAGCTCCATCAGCAGTGCAGGAATGTATGAAAATGACAGGCAAAGGGCACTCGCTCTTTTCCCATACTGTTCTTCTATAAATGGAAGCAGAGTCCTACAAAGCACTTAAAGCTGAGAATGTTTGAAGACTGATCTCCAGAAAAAAAATACTATGATGTTAGGTTCCACGAGCAGATTAATTACTCTGTTTTCCACAAAACTGTTTCCCTGAAATGCAAGGACAGAGAGGAAACCAACTACTAGAAAATAATGGAACGCTAGCTGAGTCTCATCCACAAAGCTGCCATGAACAAAGCATATACATACACATACATATTTCATACACTGTTCATAAAAATACTTCTTACCCCTCTTGGGAGCACCTGTTCCTGCATTCACTTTTCTCTCTCAGCGAGGCAAGAGGGAGAAAAAGGGCAGATATTCTTTAATAACCTCAAGTCAATTTGATTAAACTTTGATTTGCCTTAAAACTTACACCTTGTATCAGTACCATGTTACAGAAAATTTAAAATACACCATTCAGAATAAAAAGCTCTGAAATATGTAGCGTATGCCACTTTGATAAGCTTGTTAGGCAAGCAAATGCAAGCATGCTGCATCATAACACAG
Source organism: Podargus strigoides (assembly GCA_028020825.1). Taxonomy (NCBI): domain Eukaryota; kingdom Metazoa; phylum Chordata; class Aves; order Caprimulgiformes; family Podargidae; genus Podargus; species Podargus strigoides. Next base: position 62,098,644 of record CM051621.1, on the reverse strand, counting down.
TAAGAAACTTGTGTGCTTCTTGCTAAAACTCTCCAGTTGTTTTTCCAGTTTTCTACTGTTGTTTTTTAAGGGTCAATACAAATGCATAGCATTCTCTTAAAAAAAAAAAAAAAAAAAAAAAAAAAAAAAATCACACACACAAAAAAGCGCCTTTGCACACTGCATAGCAGCCCTTCGCTGCTACTTTGCCATCCTCAGCGTGAATATAATACCGTTGCAGGTCCCATGTCCACACACCCGGATTCACAGTGGGCAGGAGGAGCCAAGGCAAGAGGAAGCAAATCCTCTGCACACCGAGTCCCCTCTCCAGTATCTCTTTACAGAAGCCCTCGCTAACAAAACACTATTGCTCCAGGCAGCGGCATGCTGATGTTGGCACTGCTTAAACCAAACAAACACGATGTTTAACAGTCAAATAAAATGTCCCGCAGCCTCCCTAATGAATTTGTCAAGGACCATCAGATCACCCCCGCCCCTGCCTCATTAACTCAAGTATGATGAGACGGATTATAACGAGAGAATACAGATCAATCGGTCTGAAGACTTCAAGTGGCTTTTAGCCCTGAGAGTTTCCCTCTCCGCGGCACACACACGCACACGGTCTTTTTAATGGAATACAGTATCTCCCGCTGCTGGAGGGGCTGCCACTTCGTTTTATACACCATCAAGGAGCTGCTGATGGACTTCTACACTAACAGACATAAAAGCAGAGGTGACAAGGGCTCTTCAATTATAGCCTCCTCGGATCCTGTTCCCCCTTCAATTATTCATCCCGGCGAGAGCAAATTCCGCCACAGATGAGGCTAGTCTTAATGCAGCGCGGCCACAAACGCCCAGACACGGGAGAGAAGGGTTTCACGTGCATTATTTGCTGGAAGTGTTTAAGTTTATTGCTCAAATGATGTTTCTAATTAGCGCTGGGGCAATAAATTAAAGTCGGCTTTTGTTTAGCTGATTTATTATTTACTAGAGCTTCAACCTCAGACAAGAAAATTGGTAATGAATTGTTTTAAATCTGAACACTGGTAACGCTTCATCATTAGTCACCTTACCGGGGGAGGGTGGGTGGAAAACCGCCCGCTCCTTCTGTTGTTACCCTGAAAGCGCCCCCCCGCCTCCCTTGCTCGGGCCGCCTGACAGCCCCGGCGTCACCTCCGCGCCCCAGCCGCGGGACACCCCAGGCTGCCCGCTCTCTGCTGGAACCGAAACCCCGAGGACTGTTCCCTGCCCGCCTCTGCTCGGAGGGTGGATGTGCAGAACCCCTCGCCGGACCGGGCAGAAATGTCAGCCCGGCTGCGAGCGCGCCTCGGTCCGCTCCGAAAGCCGCGGGCTTCGCGAGGCATGCTAAAGGGACCCCTTGCCCTAACTAACTCTGCCTCTTGCCAGAGGGCGTCCGGAGACGAGGCGCAGACGCTCGCAGCCCCCCCTGGGCAGCCGAGTCCCGAAGAGACTCCGCGCCGGCGAAGCACAATTATGCCCGCCCGGTGCTGCCGCCCGGCCCGGCTGGAGGAGCCTCTGAGCGCCTGCAGCGGGTCCGGCAGTAGCCCCGGGGGAGGGGGGGAGGTCCGCGAGCACTTACCCGCGCCCCGAGGCGGAGAGCCCCGCTGCTCCAGCCCGCTCATCCCCGGGACTCCTGGAGAACGTGAGAGCAGCGGTGATAACGCCTTTGCGAGCCAGCGGCTCTCCCCTCGTCGCAGCCTGTGCCCCCCGATCCTCACCCTTTTGCGGGTGCTCTCCTCGGAGCCTCCCCTGAGCTCGTCTTCCTCCTGACGGGGCCGGGCTCGTCGGGGACATCTGACACCGCCGCCTGCCCGGGCCCCGCCGAGCACCGGGCACCGCGGCAGAGTGCCCCCACCCAGCCCGGGGCGCGGGCTGCCCCGGCGGCACCGACGGGAGCAACGAGTCGGTCCGCTCCTCGGGGACAGCGGAACCCCACCGGCGCCGGGCATGTCCGTACTGACTTCTTGCAGCGCGCACCTACGGTCGGCACAAGTCATGTTTCTAATTTAAATGCATACGGAGAACAGACGGCGATATTTTCTTTATTAAAATCAGCCAGCTGCAGCGAAAGGAGGAAAGACCAAGAAGCCGAGCCCAGCCGCTACGAGCTGCTTAACCGAGGCTCTGCCAGGAGGAACACAACGCGCCCGAAGGGCTCGGGCCGCGGCGGGTCCCGGGGCGGCAGTGAGGATGCGAGAGACGCTCCCGAGAAGCGGTGACCCAGGGGCGGCACCGAGCTGGGCTCGACCGCGCTGCCTGCTCGGTGCTCCGCAGCCCCGGCACTCTCGGCCTGCCTGGCGGCCCAGGGGAGAGAGAAGCCGCTGCGGAAACCCGCACCCTTGGCCCAGGCACGCTTCTCGTGGGTTTGCAGCAGGTACCGCCCGGGGTACCCCCGGGAGAGCGGGCGAGCTGCTCGCTCTGAACCGGCATAACATAGCTACCGTTTTACGTCCAAATCATTCACTATTCTTATTAATACAAACTTGCGTAAAATATCGTTTCCTTTCGAATAACTCAATCCCACGCTTTAGGAGGATGAACAGAACTTTATGGCACGAGATTTATCTCTATTAACGTGGCTACGGCCCTGACTGAGCGCAGTAAAACAAGGTGTGCAGTTCCACTCCCGAGACGGTGTCTCTTTCGCTGCTGCAGCCCGGCAATAGCGAAAGAAGATTTATGCCCGCGGCGAAGTACCGGGCGCCTCCCCGCCATCCCCTCGCACACCGGCACAGCCGCTGGCTCTCCTCGCAGCGAGCGGAGGGAGCAAGCGAAATCCCCGCACCCCGCCGCCACGGCAACGCTGCAGCTTGTCCCCACCCCGCGCCGGGTCGCAGGACGGTCGCAGGACGCGCACAGCCCCGCGCATCCCACCGCCCCCTCCCGCCCCGGCTCCAACGCCGGTCAGCCCCAGCTCGGAGCAGACAGTGCCCCGCCGCTGGGGAGGAGGCAGGAATGTGCGCGCCCCCGCGCCAGCCGTGCCCGCCGCCCGCCGCGATTGGCCGCGCCGCTGACAGCTCGGCGGCGATTGTAGGAGGCGGGGCCCCGCCCCCCGCCCGGGCCCCGGCCCCATTCATAAACTACAGGGCCCGCCAGCACCGCTGGGGAGAGACGGGCACACGGCGGCAGCGGGCAGAAAGTGAGAGTCTCGGCGTGCACTTCCAGGGGTGGGGAGGGGGAGGAGAAGCCATCCCGGGCACAGCAGCTACGCCCTCCCTCTCGCTCAGGATAAAACACAGTCTGTGCAAAGGAAAAAACAACCCAAACCTATATATATATATATCTATATATATATATATCTCAAAGCGATCTCTATAGAGCTACAGGACAGGAATGAGAGATCACAGACCAAGTGCACACGTCTGCGCGTAAAACTAGAGAAAGCCCCAGAGCCGGGCTCGGCCATCGCCTCCAGCAGGAAAAGGGAAATCAACACCACCCCTGACAGTCTGAGCGAGCGGCAGCCAAACTCATGCGCATCTCTGGCCGTGCCACGGACTGAAAGAGAGAAAGAGGCAGACAGGCAGAGTTCACTCTTCCGCTCTGGGCATTGCTCGCATTCTTCTCCTCTCGTACCGTGCGCGATTTTAACCTTCGCTGCCGACCGGCTTCCGTGCGGGGACCTTCTGCGAGTCCTGGGGAAGTTTGTTTGGGTTTTTTTTCATGAACTATTGAAACAGCGTTTTGGTCGCTGCGCGGGGGGGGTGGGCGTCTGAGCGCAGGGGCAGCGCAGACCTCCCTGCCCCCACCGCCACCCAAAACTTTGCGCTCCGGGAGCCTGCGTGGGCCGCCCGCCGCTCCGCCACCGCCGCCCAGCCCGCACCGCCCGCGGTCCGCACTCCTCCTCCTCCTCCCCGCCGGGCAGCGCTGGGCTCCGCTCCTTTGTGCTTCGTCGTCCTGCCCGATTTTTTTTTAATTGCTCTCCCTGGCGCGCCGCTGCCGCCTTCTTCCCGGAGGGGGTGGGGGTCTGCGATTTGGCCGGTGCCCTCCGCAAAGCTGCAGCCACCGCTAAAGCATTGGATCCCTCAACGTACTGCGAGAGCCCGGTGTACAGCCCGGACCTGTGCCCCAACATGATCGCCGCGCAGGCCAAGCTGGTCTACCAGCTCAACAAATACTACACGGAGCGCTGCCAGGCCCGCAAGGCGGCCATCGCCAAGACCATCCGGGAGGTGTGCAAGGTCGTGTCGGACGTGCTGAAGGAGGTGGAGGTGCAGGAGCCGCGCTTCATCAGCTCCCTGAGCGAGATCGACGCCCGCTACGAGGGACTGGAGGTGATCTCGCCCACCGAGTTTGAGGTGGTGCTTTACCTCAACCAGATGGGCGTCTTCAACTTCGTGGACGACGGCTCCCTGCCGGGCTGCGCAGTCCTCAAGCTGAGCGACGGCCGCAAGCGCAGCATGTCCCTCTGGGTGGAGTTCATCACCGCCTCGGGCTACCTCTCCGCCCGCAAGATCCGCTCCCGCTTCCAGACACTGGTGGCCCAGGCCGTGGACAAGTGCAGCTACCGGGACGTGGTGAAGATGATCGCGGACACCAGCGAGGTGAAGCTCCGCATCCGGGAGCGGTACGTGGTGCAGATCACGCCCGCCTTCAAGTGCACCGGGATCTGGCCCCGCAGCGCGGCGCAGTGGCCCATGCCCCACATCCCCTGGCCCGGCCCCAACCGGGTGGCAGAGGTGAAGGCGGAGGGCTTCAACCTGCTCTCCAAGGAGTGCTACTCCCTGACGGGCAAGCAGAGCTCTGCCGAGAGCGACGCCTGGGTGCTGCAGTTCGGCGAGGCCGAGAACCGGCTGCTGATGGGCGGCTGCAGGAACAAGTGCCTCTCGGTGCTGAAGACGCTGCGCGACCGGCACCTGGAGCTGCCCGGGCAGCCCCTCAACAACTACCACATGAAGACGCTGCTGCTGTACGAGTGCGAGAAGCACCCGCGGGAGACCGACTGGGACGAGGCGTGTCTGGGCGACCGGCTCAACGGCATCCTCCTGCAGCTCATCTCCTGCCTCCAGTGCCGGCGCTGCCCCCACTACTTCCTCCCCAACCTAGACCTCTTTCAGGGCAAACCCCACTCGGCCCTGGAAAGCGCTGCCAAACAGACCTGGAGGCTAGCCAGAGAAATCCTCACCAATCCCAAAAGCCTCGACAAGCTATAGGGTTAACACCCCCGCGCACAAAACTCGCCCTCCGCAAACAACAACAGCGCCTAAAAAAACTTTTTATTTAACGCGAACGACGACGGAAAGAGGCGGCGAAAGCAACGCGGCCCCGCCAACCCCCCCACCTGCAGCTCGGCTTTTAAAAACTTGCCGACGGTTTTCCCGGCATGAACTGTCCCCGCCGCGCACGGACGAAGGGAAGAGCCTCTCCTCCTGCCCTTCAATGTGAATTTGTAAAAAGTCACAAAAAGAGAAGCAATCGGACTTTTGCAACCTCAAAACGAAACGCGAAAGGTACCATTTTCCAATCCATGTATAGTCCTTTTCTTATTCTCTCTTGTCTGCCTAAATGTTGTCACCAAGTGAAAAATTATTTAACTATATGTACAAATCTCCCTTTAAAAAAGTTTTACTGACGTTAAATGTATTTCGGTGCCAAGGTCAGATTATGTGCCCCACAACTGACTTGTTGCAAATAGTAATAAAAATATTACTTTAACTTTACGCTGACTTTTTGTGAATGGTTCTTAAATGCAGACAAGTCCATTCTTTCGGAACCTCCGAAGTAAAATTTCTCAAAGAAACGGAAACGGGAGGTGTAATGACAGTCTAAACGCGACACCTAGCCAAAGCCTGAGCTTGGCATCTTCACTGACGTTTTCTAAACTTCCTTCTAGTTTCGATAAAAACAGTGTATCTAAGGAAAAAAAAAAAATCTTGTCTATTCTGTAGTTCCACATGTGACAACATCTCCTACATTTCTATGACTTTAAGTTTCCTCTCTAAATCTTGGGAACATACAGAGTCGTACAGCAGCTCGCTAGAATTTAGGCAGAATTAGAGCATGCCGTCTTCTACCCTACGGTCGTCACCTTTATTTTTCTCCTTAATGTTTTCTTTCCATTTTTTTTTTTCTTTTTCGGCAAATCTCTAGCGCTTGTATTTTGTTTTAACAATTCATCGCTGTTTGCTTTCGCTTCCCATTTGACTCTGACACGAAGGAAGTATAGATCCACCCTGAATAATTAATGCGCTTTAGAGCAACCGGTCGATATTTTTTTTAAACAAACATTTGTTTTCCCCGGATTTTTAAGTACAGCATAAAATCGCACCACAGCATAGCCAGACGAGCAGATAAGCGACCCACATGGGAACCACCGCCCCATCCTCCATTAACGCCCGGTCCCTCTCTCGGAGCAGACACTGCCCGCGCCCCCCTCCTGGAGCTGAGCTCTACCCGAGTCCCTGGAATTTGTGCCGTAGCGATTTCGGCTTAAGTTTGCTCAAGACGATTTAGCAATATTAGCAGGATTGTTATCCAGAACGCATTTCTAAGCTTTATAAACGTTAGCATTATCTGCTCGAGCCGCCCGAAAGATTTCAAAGCGGGCTGGAAGCATTTCCAGCAAGCTTTCGTGTCCTTTGGGAGGTGGGGGGGTGGTTAAAAATTTAAGTTCTTGCCCCAAAGGACTACTTCCGTTTCTTTGTGGACGGATCCGGAAAGAAATAGCCATACAAATTTGAGTTCCTTTTGTCTTTAAGTTAAAAACGAAATTACCAAGCCTGGCAGCAGCCCGGGAAATGCCCGTCCCGCGAAAGAGCGGCGGCGGCGGGGGGCCACCGCTGGCTCCGGGACCCGCGGCCGGGACAGCGGAGCCAGGGCTCCGCCAGCACAGCCCGAGCCCTTCAGAGTTCCCTGCAGAGCGCACAGAGCTGCCCAGCGCGGCCCCCGGCTCACCTGGGCGGGGGGGCTCAGCCCGCTCCTGCTGCCAACAGCCCCGAGCGAGAGCACAACTCCCATCCTACCGCGGGTGATGCTATCTCCGCGGCAGGCTTTCCTTCAGGAACTTGTCACAATGTTTTCTTTTCAGTAGTTTAGAAAAATATACAAGAACTTCAATTTATCAAACAGCTGAAGCCTCATTAATTAAACAGGCCTTCTGAGCTACAGCGGATTAGGATTTTTTTTTTTTTTTTTCCAAGGGGCATTTTCCACAGCAGCTCCAGCAGCCTCTCTCAGGGTACGGGAACTTAAACAGAGGGTGAGGTGGGGAGGCATTAATGCTCGAAAGCAAGCTGTGTTGTAGGCTTATTTGCTGGGGTTTTTTTTAAATAAAAATATTCAGGTTTGATTTTTAGCCTCCCCACACACTCATTACAAAAAGTAATTTATTTTTTTTGTCCTCCAGCCAAAGTAGCATCACCAGTAGAATGTAAGAGGTATAGCCTGTATTTCATGTAACCAACTCCTCCTTTTATGGGAACCCAAATAAAATTTCTCAGATAGAGAATTAAAGCTACAGTCAAATCAACCCAGAATGTCTACTCGCAGTTAAGAAAACAACCGCTAGCAAATGCTCAAAAAACAGGAAAAAAAAAGAAAGCAAGCTGAATATGTTATATGTCAATGTCCCCATAAAACACGTAACAGGAATAGTAAGAATTAGTAATTGTATTCCAACACCCTATGTGCTAAACATGGAAAAACAAAATGCAGAATCATGCAGATCTGTAAGACTTTTCTCATGCTAATGCAATACAAAGCAGAACATTTTAGATGGAAAATGCAATACAGTAACATCAAGCTCTCTTTCCATTATATACTTATATCCTTTTTGCCATTAAATGTTAAAAAAACCACTATGGAATGAGTAAGCATATAAAAATGTTAAGAGCTCTCTCATACTTGAAATAATTTCAAAAATACTTCAGGACCAAAAGAAAAGTTAAATCTCATTTATGGTATCACACAAAAATCACAATTCCAGTTAATTGCTTATATTAAATTCTTGTTCTAAGAATTTGAGAGCATTGTTTTTCAAAATAAACTTATTCCTTGATAGGATTTGATAATCCCAGATTTCAGACCCACTGATGCCATTTTTAATACAGACAAGAGCAATTTACTCAATAGGAACAAAGAGCTGAACTGGCACTTAACACTCAAGGTATTCTCTTCAGCCAAGAAGAAAACTACAACTCCTTCCAGTGACTTTTTTTTCCCCACCACAAAGAAATTTTTACCTTCTTTAATATTAGGCAGATATTTAAAAAATCCAAGAGACATCACTGTGCTTAAATTAGGATGCAAGAATATTTACCAATCATGTCATACTTTTGAAATGTTGCTGTAATACTGCAGAAAACATTGAAGTGCAACCTTATTAAGCTAATCGCACAATATACTGCCTTTGAAATGGGAATTTTACTGAAGGTTACTAATCTTAAACAAAACACTAGTAATCAAGTAACTTGGAGCAAATAAAATTTGTGGAAATTAGCAAGTCAGTTCAGAAACGTATTTTAAGAGGGCAGTTATGTTTTCTGCTTAGGCACAATAAGTAATAACAGGCCCTGTAAAAACTGTTATAGAATAATACGATACAGAAGCACTGAAAACATATGAGTGTAGGAAGTTTAGCACTATGTTATACTAGCATTATATAAAAATAGGAAAGTAAAACAAAGCATTTGGGCTAAAAGCCTCATTGAACTTTCCAGTATTCACACAGGCCTGTGATTCAAGATGTCTTTATTTAAGATGCCTCCCTGGAGCTTTATTCGCAGCAAGCTAGTTAACATTCAAGTAGGGTCGAATTGTGGGAGGGGGAGAAAAAGGAGAAGGAGGTGTCACCTATGTGAAGTTCAGTAGCATATATAGTCAGTCACAAACTTATTAAAGCAGGAACACTGTGGACCAATACAGGTAAAGGAAGCTAAAAGAAGAATTAAAGGTCTTGGGTAATTTGTCATCATCTCTCAGAGCTCAGGGTCAATGATCTCTTACCTTCGGGTCGATTTTCTTAAAACTGGGATCTTCTTCATCCACCTCAAAGTAGAGCTCAGAAGGAGTGATGGAAAGAGTGCCTTTCACTACTACCGAGGGTGCCACAAGCTGAGCTGGTGTGCTTAGGGCAACTGGACCTGCCAGAGTGAAAATACCAACAATATTCAAAACAGAAAAGAGTATGAGTCTAAACTATTTGCTTTTCAAGCCTAGAACTTTAAAATAAATACAGTAAAAAGCCAGCTCTTCCTTAAAAAGCAAAATGCTTTTCATCCCGGAGAAGAACATATGTAATAGATTTGCAGTGTCTCTGTGCTGCCGAACATCGAAGCAGCTACAATTGCAAACTGACACACACACACATCATACACGCCAGGGCTGGCTTTAGCATGGCAGTATATAGTTTTTACTCAGATGCATTTTCTTTTCGAGAAGCTTTGGGACTTGCATACCTTCTGTTACGTGCAATACAGAGAGTACACACATGAACACTGGAAATCTTACTATCAGATGTGGGTTTTAGGTATGGAGAGTTTTGATAGCTTTCCACAAAGACGAACACAGCAGTCAAGGCTCAAAGTTGTCCAACTGTAAAGTGTTCCCTCATGGATGCTAGAAATCTATTGTTAAGGTTACACAATGTTATAGAGCCTAAAGTAAAATGTTTTAAAGATGCTTTTGATTCCACATTAAATATTGTTCAAGGATTCCACACAGTGTTAGTGTAGCTCAGGGACTGTGGGAGTAAACAGCTGGAGGGTTGGTTTCCAACTGAATGAATTTTTATTGGAATAATCACATCTCCACAGGGCTTATCACAGGGACAAATCAGACTACTACGGAAAACAATAGGTTCTGCACAGATCTGACAATGCAGAACCTATTATATAAACTAACACACACAAGAAAGAAAACAAGAAAGGTTAGGTTCGTCATCCAGCTGATTAAGAGGTAAGGAAATGAAGTTACTTGGCTGCAGTCTTATCTGACTTTTGTAAAACAGCAGAACATACAAAAGTGACATAGACAATTTTGTTTTAATAAAGCATCTATAAATGAGGTACACACGTTCAGGTAATCAACGTGAGAATAACTGACAAAAAATTCAGATGAATTGTCATTTCCATCGATTGTTAGGAGGGTGATGGTCCTTAATCTCACATCAATCTCAATGTGTGCCACTTGGACAAAAGAAGAGATGCTCTGCTGAGATCAGAGCAGCTTTGCCCTCTATTCCCTACGTACAAATACATTGTGTTTGCAGATGGGCATGAGATAGCTGCAGAACTGCCATGATTTCCCAAAGCTCACCCCCACAAATGGATGAAATAAGCAGCTATGTGTTCTTTTGCTGTCTCCCTTTGCCCTCTGTACATTAGCATGTAATCCAGAGGAGAAATAACATTTTTTCAATCACTCGCAGACATTCAATTACAGGGCAAGCAGACAGCTGCAGAAGCTGGGGCAGTCCAGGTCCTGTGGAAGACCCCTGACAATTTCCACTTCATTTCTAACCCACACCACTTTATTAGTGAGGATTACTTCTTAATCCCATTGCCATTGTCAAGATTATATAATTAAACTCCCCTTTCACCTCCATTACAGTATGAATGTATTACTTGAACCAATGAATGAATAATAAAAGAGAAGGAAACATGGAGGAGGCTGTTGAGAAGGAAGCTCGTAGTAGAAAGGGAAAAAAAAAAAAAGGATTCATATACAGAAAATGACACTGCATTATTCTCCCATTACTTTATTTTACTTCACTCTTTCTACATAGATTTTCTTCTTTCATTATGCTGCATTTTTAACTTTGCTTAAAAATAAAAATAGCAGAATGCAGTTCAGGAATAAGCAAACTGCCAGTAAATAATCGCTTCCAGTAATTTCACTGAATTATCATATGTATGATATGTATCAATGTAAAATTACACTACTAGCTTCTCAGGGAACCAGAATTATCCAAGAAATGATATTTTTCTCTAAGGCAAATGTACATGGGATACCAGTTGAGAAAGCAGAAGAACACAGAGAAGTTTGCATTTTCCTTGTAAAACCCGCATTCCTCAAATAACAATGGAGACTCTTTATAACTCCCAGTCCCTGAACTGAGGAGATTATTCTGGTTTTGCATTTTGAACTGTACAGAAATGGACCCACTCCATCAGCAAAGGTTGCATGTGAACAAGGAAAATTAATTAAGTTCAAAGATCTGAAGTAGTATTTCTTCTTCAGAAAAAAAATAAGTCTCATAAGACTATGGTCTGTGGAGAAGGGACTTCAATGGGGGAATGACAAAGGGTTTAAAGCAGTTAAATCCAGCGAGTGCACAGATCCTTGAAACCCAAGTAAATAACCAATACGTATAATTTTATGAACTCAGGAAAAAATTAAAGCTCTCCAAAGCCTTAAATTACAGACAACTTGCCTAATTAACCACTAGGTCTAATGACTTGAAGAGTGGAATGAGGTCAAAAACAAAGAAAGGAAGCCCTTTTCAAGTAGGGCTACTTTCTCTAAGGTTTCCTAGAATACAGACAGTGAAAGCAAGAAGCTTATAAAAGCCAGAGAATGAAAACGCACAACTCTCCTCAAGTAAACCCTCAGCATCTGAGGTGCACAGAAAATGATCTTAATGACCCAGTTACGGGGAGGAACAACTTATCAGTGTGTATCCCAAAACATGATTCACTGCAGAGCAGGGGAGATCAGAACTTAAGTAGCAAAGAAGCTGAGGAGAAAATTAGATAGCTGAAGTTACCTGTCAAGTTCTCCACTTCTCTTTCTTCCATGAATGACATGATATCATCGTCGCCTTCCAAGAGAACCTCACTTTCTGAGTTCTGATTTCCTAAAACTTGACTCTTGATGGACTGCTTTCCTTTAACAAGTATATCCTCATCAGGAGCTGAAATGAAAGAGACACACAGACTGTCAGGTCTCAGAGGCAACAGTGACAGAGAAGTGTAATTATTTTTATTTTTTTTTTAAATGAAAGTTCATGCAGAAAACTGTTTAGGACTAGCTGTGGGAAGTACCTGTCTTAATCCTCTAATGTTAGGACACATCGAGTTTTTAATCCTATTAAGCCTGCTCAAAATTATCCAGAGCTCTCTGCAGCGTTTAACTCTCCTTCAAGTGCTTATGACAGAGGGGAAAGGACACGACAGACTCTTCCCCCGCAGGCCGAGCTCTCCTGCTGGAGGCAGGTCCCGGGCCTGCTGCGTTAAGGCGACCCTCACACCCAGGGTTCAAGCACCGGTTTGCCCTGGCAGCAGCAGCAGGCAGGGACACTTCCTCTGCCAGGCAGGGCACCGCTGTCGCGACGACACCGAGCACGCCCCAGGGGGACAAGGCGGAGGCTGCCCCGGCGGGAGCCACCGGGGGCCGCGCTCACCCCGCCGCTCTCTGCGGAGGCCACCGCCCCGCCGGGACGGCACCGGGGGCAGAGCAACAGGCCGGCCTCGGCCCGGCTTACCCGCAGCAGCCGGGGAAAGGGAGAGGGGCTGGCCGGGGGCTCGCCTGCGCGGCGGCACCAGTGAGATGCGCTGCGCCCGGCCGCGGCTGCAGGCGGGGGCTTTGGGATTTCCCTGGGGACAGGCTGAGCTCCCCGGGAGCGGGGGAAGGCAAAGGGGCCCGCCCGCACGGCTGGAGCTGCGCCCCGGATCCAGGCCGCTCCTGCCAGCCAGCCGGTCGGCCAGGATATCGTGGATATCGTGAGGGAGAAAAGCACACACCGTGCCTCAGGAGCCTGTGCGAGGAACAGGGGTGGGAATCAGCCACACGATCACGGCTGGAAGCAGCACGGTTGCACCTGCTTCCAAGGGGCACAACGAAACGGCACCCGGTCCTTCCAAGGGACGTTTCTGTGCTCAGGGCTGACATGTCGGAATGGCAGAGAAGTAAACAAAACGCTCGTTTTACCCAGGGCAGGTGTCGCGCCGCACACGGTACCCGGGCGGGCGAACACAGCGCCGCCCTGTCTCAGCGCTGCCCCCGCCGCCGGCCGCGGGGCTGTCCCCGGCAGTGTCCCCCGCCTCGTCCCGGCACTGCTCACTCGATATCTATTTCACTTCAACTACAGCCTCAAAGCAGCAGGGGAAAACAAAACCAAACCAAACCCCACAAAACCAACCAAAAAACACACACCCAAAAAAACCCCAACAGGCGGTCGCGCTCTCTACACATTAGGTCACCACTCGCTGTGGTAAAACCAGCAGTGCCTATGTGTTGTCTGTCTGTTGTGTTCTTTGTTTGGTTTTTTAAGTTGAAAATAAAAGTACTGTTTCTTTAAAAACAGATTGAGAATGCCCATGGCACAGCTGTGCTTGAAAAACATTCACCGAACACATCAGGACCCGACTCACTTCCACTCATTGCTCTTTGCTTTCTCTGATTGCTGCCACACTTGGTTTGAAGTTTCGCTGCCTTACTTTAGAAACATGGTAATCTGCAAACATTTACAGAAGGCAGCAATTCCCCAGTGGCAGTCCATAAAGTTTAAATTGTTTAAGTAAATATATGCACATAAATTGCAAATAATAAACTTTTCAATTAAGTGAAAAATAAAAAAGAAACACAAACAAAAAACCCCAAACCACCAAATACCCTGGTTTTGGTTTAGGCTTTGAATTTACAAAAAAAAAAACCCAAACAACAAAAAACCCCACCAAACCCCCTAAACAAAAACAAACAAAACAGACAAAAACCCACAAAGAAAATGAAGTTGAACTTGCCATACACAATAAAATACAATTTATGCATGATTCTTTCTCCCCAACCAGTAACTGCCACTTGTAACTAAGCCTTCTAAAATAAATTATTGTAAAGTTTTAACTGCATTGTACAAACACAAATTCTACTTTCTTCTAAAACGTGCTCACGTAAATAATGATAACTCAGATTCTGGAGTTGTTCAACGTGAGTTGAAAACCTTCTTGTCATGGAAAATATGCAGCTGATATTTAGAAAGGTTTTCCTGTAATTAACTCCCCCTTGAGGATTTTAAGTTAGCAGCAGTAAAATTACCAACAAGTATACTAATATACACCACATGCACTGTTACTCAGTGGCCTACCAGCATTCTCTTGAAGATCAAAAAAAGTAAAACTGAACAAAACCATCCCAGGGATAAAGTCAAAGATATTTATTTTTTTTTTCTAATACAGGCAAACTATATTTGTTATTTCAAAACCCAATCTGCACTCTACATACTTGCCATCTTTGCTTCCTCCACTACAATCTATTTATGCCATACTGAAGATGCTATTTCAAACTAGCCTTCTACCTATTGTCATTTAAGACTGAATTGAGAGCCAAGATCATACTTAGCACAACTTGTCCAAAACACTAGTATGTCCTTCAGCCTTTCTTCTCATCTACCATTAAGAAAAAATAATGTCAGTACGACAACTTCCAAGCCAAAGGCGACTGGATAATGGAAATATATCCCTCCTGCCTTATCTCTGTCATTTATTCACTTTATTTCTTTCCCCAACTAATGATACTATATACTGATTCAAAAACCATACGTCTTATCTAACTGCCTTTTTCAATAAAAGATTTTAGATCACAACTTCCTTTAGTCCATTCTTCTAATTTCTTTGCATAGATGTTAGTTACCCACATCTCCCAACATGCATGAAACGAGTATACCCACAGGCACAGGAAGATGCAGAGCCTGTCTGCACATCTGCAGATACTAGCTACTGGAAGGCAATAAGACATCATACTCTGAACCAGAATCTGATTTTTCTGTACTGACTCGAATAAAGCACTACACCTGGAACCAACACACACACGCTCACATGAGTACCTTGAACTGAATATATTCCACCAATATTATTTTCTGTAGATAAATGCACTTATGTAGTTAGGCCGCAGTCTAGTTCTCTTTCTGTATTTACCAACTAGAGATAGATACATATGACAGAGCATGACATCATATGACATATTCAGTTCCCATCATGCACATAGGAATATTACACTGGATTTCATATTTCAGGTCCCAAACCCCACTCTGTCATCTGCTAACCCAAACCACTCTCTGCCAGGCCTGCCTACTCTTGGTGTGATTGGGCTTCCGGCTCCAGTTCTGCAGATTTAAGCATACATTCACACGTGCCTTTTCAAGATCAAGACCTCAACGCATGGCCTATGTACTGCACAGGACATAACAGCCTGCCAGCAGAGTATTTACCAAGCACAGCAATTTCATTATTATAATTCACCAGTGCAATTCCATGCAACCCTTCCTGAACTGCTCTGTAAGATCCAGTTTATTCAAGTAGCTTTTTGCAAACAGATCTCTGCATTTGCAGAGAGTCTTACTTATTCAAGTTGAATCTCTGGAACACTTGGGTGTAAAAATAATAGTTTAAGTTATGTTGCTGAACAAGCTTAAGATATTCATAGAATGATAAATTATTTTAAATTGTTTGTCTACAACTTAACCTTACATGTGAAATACAAATTTTAAAAGCCATTTGAAAAAAGGAAAACATGATATGGAAGACACTTTTTTTGTTTGGTTTTTTTTTTTTAAGTGTCTGTTAAATATATCAGGAAAAGCAATTCAGGGAAAGGATGCATTAAAAAGCCCCTGTTATCTTTTTTTTTTTTTTTTTAAAAAAAAGGGCTCCCAGAAGCCTACCTCTAGTCTTCATATTTGTTTAAAAAGATAACAATGGAAAAAACAACCACTCGACCACAAGATTTTTAAAAATACTATTTTGAAGACTTCCTTTTCATCCCTTCAGCTGAGGCAAAGAAAACTGACCAGTCCATGGAAATACTTCAGGCAATAAGATGCTACTCCCTTGCAGTCACAAAGCTCCCAACTCCACCTATTGCCTCCATGGAAATGCTACAGAGTGGTGTAATCCCCCTCTCCTCCAGCGTTTAACAAACGTCAATAAAAAACAACAAATCACTTGTTAAAAAGCTTGGTAAGGTATTTTCTAGCAGCTACAAAATCTCTCACAAAATATTGTATTTGGGGGTCAACCTAAAAATACCAACAGGTTTAAGGTACTTATTTTTTTGCACTTTCACACCTATGTATTTTGGTTCCATTTCTAAACAATGGGTGAAAGGGAGAACAGAAAAGAGTTAACTCTTTCCACCCCAAACTTTTCTGCCAAACTACCTTCACCTCTCTTTCCTTCCCCCACAATACAGTACTAGACTGACTTTTATAAATAGCCATTTCTGAAGGATTTTTTTTTTTTTTTTCCTTTGAAAAATTACCTAAAGCCTTTTTTTCCCCAAGCAAGTTAATGTGAACTTGGGAATGGCAATTAAATTGTCAGAATTAAAAAATTTGTTTTTAACTAGAAGGTAGCCAGAAGTATAGTCATGGGGCTGGTATTGATTGTCTGAACAGAGAACATTAGTCTTCAGGTATTTATTCTGCCACCTCTGCACCAGAGGTTCTCCTTCAAATCAAATCAATCCCTGGAAAAGATTGGTTCTTGCTACTAAGACACATAACTAGGCTGCAACAGAGCTGATTGTTGTTGTTGTTCTCTCTAGGTTTTACTGAACAATATCTAGGCTTCCGATTGCTTCTGAATAATTTTCACAGTTGCAAATTGTGATATTTCCTAGACTGTGAGCTCTCTGGGGTAGAACATACATCTGGTTTTATTAGAAAGACACCAAACAGCTGATCATGTGTATCTACTAATGAAAAGTGTACGAAAATCCACGCTTTCAAGCATAGTTACTGCAATAGTACTTTTCCATTATTTATGCTCTTTTTTTCCCTGTCTTCCTTTTGGCAAAATCCTTTATGCCCAATTTTAGGTTTTGGTTTTGCTGTTTTGTTTTGAGAAAAGCTTAAATAGGCAGTAGGGAACCTTTTATTCATTAAAAATGCTTTTGCTTCAGAGACATGTAAAATTAATCAAAACAGAATAATTAATGATAAATTATTGATAAGAAATCATAAACTACTGGGGCAAATATTCTGCAAATTCTAAGGATATCATGGAAACAGGGCCTGAAAGTCTGGTTCCAAAAAGCTGAAAAAATTTGGATTTTCTGACCTGAAATTGGTTAATATTAAAAGTTTATAAACACAATTCAGAAAGAGATAGTTCAAGTGATCACTCTAGTTGACCTTTCTGACAACCATACCTTCTGACACTTAAAGAAAAACAACAACAAACCAAAACCACCATACCAAAAAACCCAAGCACAACCCAGAACCTTTTAAAAAATACAACCACATTTGTATTCCTACACATTAGATATAGTTTCCAGTTGAACTTGAATTTGTACTTCGGTCATATATTTTACACCTTGCCAGTGGAAGGTCTTGCAACAAGACACTTGCATACATACACACACTCCATTAGGCAGATCATAATTATCCGTATTTTCAGAAAACACATTCAATAGCTACTAAAGGCAAACTAGAATATTCACCGGCTAGATAAAAAAAACCCAACATAATGGCAACAGATAACAAAGGCAGTATGCAATGAAATTCAGAATAAAACACCACCACAAAATTAAATATAAGAGAAGTCTGTTAGGGCTGTCAAATTCTGAACAGAAAGGCAGACCAGAACACAACTATCTCTATTTAAATTACCAGGGTTAGCTACCAGCTATGCTTATTAGCTGCCTATAAAATATGGCTAATTCTAGTCACTTGGCTTTAGTATTGACAAAAATTGTATTCCTGTCAATTACAAATTCAGTATGAGCCATAGCCCTTGAAATATAACATGGATCAGTAAAAATATCACATTACTATGAAAGATGAATAATTGTATTAGTGTGTGTTTATTAGTTGTGTGTTTATGGATGAATTAGATACACACAACTATAGATAGGAGCTCTAAATATTTTGCAGTAAAATTAAATATATTTTTCAGTATTTTGATAAACAATATAAAAATTAAATATGAAAATATGAGTAGAATACATAAAACTGTGACAAGACATATTTAATTTAAACTAAACATAATATTAAAGGGGAACAGTTGTCGTTTATCCATGGAGTATTAAACAGAAAGAAACCTTGTGCCCTTTAAAGTCCATGGCGTAGAAACAACACACAGTATTAAGAACAACAAGCCCCAAAGCAAAAAGTAGGTTAATTAATTCTACATCTTGTTCCTCTTCCTATAGTCAAAGATGTAGGGCTTTACAAACATTGCTTTCAGATCACTTTATTGACTATTCTCTCTACGGTCATTTATTTTAGAGGACTGATGTCACATTTGGCATTATATCAGCTGACATATTGTAGACATTTTCTTCCAGAAATGGCTCTTTAAGGCTGAGTGCAAGAGGTTAAGATGCCTGATGGAAACTAACTTTACAACAGTGATGTTCTTCTATATTCATACAACAGTCTTAATTTTAAATTGGGATAAAGTATATGCCCCCACATATAATATATGTATGTATGTATGCATATATGTGTATGCAGTAATTCACAGACTAAAAAAGAAAAAAAAAAACAACCTAAATTTAAATTATTCTAATTCATAAGATGTACCCTCAAGATGAAGGGTACTCAGCTTTAATTATAAGCAAATTATTTTTAAATATAAGAAAGATTTTTCTATCTTATCAATGTATCTTCATTAGATCGCAAAGACATATGATTCTAGAATAAATCCCAAAGTTCACTAGCTTGGGGAGGTTTTTTGTTTGGTTTTTTTTTTTTTATCTTTTTGGTTTATTATAGGGTTCTCAAACTGATCAGACATAGCAGCATGTAGCTGCGTGACCCCTCATAATAAAACAGGGGGAAAAAGCTGTTAAAAAATGCAATCTCCTTTTTCAAAATAACCCATAGAAATCATCATTACCATTTGCTGCTTGAACAATACTTTTCAGCATTTGTTACTATTTCTTCCATATCAAATTCTTGCAGAAAAATCTGAGGACTTAAACATATTGTTCAGCTTTAAGTATTATTTTTCTTTTAATATATCTGTAACGATAGCACACAGGCAGATATGTGCTAAGGCTAACTGAAATAACTGCTGTGGATTTCTGAACAGGAAAAGATCTTACTCTGAAGTTACTAATGCATAAATAATTTACTGCAAGAAAGTGTATCCAGGGATTAATGGCAGAATTGCATCCACTTTTCTTCTGCTTGGTGAGAATTATATTTGTAATCATCGGATACAAAGTATGCATAACATGCTAGCTCAACCAAGACGTAATGAAGAGGGTGAACAAATACCAACATTGCTTATATGAAATAACGGTCAGTTTATCTTTGTGTTGAATGTGTCTGAAATGCAATGACAAAAGCCTTTGGCATTTGGGACAATATTCTAGCATCTTACAGGAACGAAGGTCCAGTCTTTGCTGCCACATACTGTAACCTGCTGCTATTGGCAAGAAGCAGATTTTACACTGACCATGTTCTCCGGCTGCTTTTAGTGTCGCTTCAGGATGTGTCGATCCAAGGGGGTTACGCACAAATCGTCGCCGGCGCCGCAAGTCATCTTCCCAGTAGTCAAGGCGCCAGAACTCACGAGGACGACTACAATGAAACAGAGGAGCCACATATGTTAGCAATTATCAAACAGCATGGTAGCGCTGAATTTCTGCATAAAGCTCTCCTTGTTTGCGCTGCTTTCGCCTTTTTTTCTTTTAACCTCCCCCCTTTCTGCAATCTTTTACTTAGGTATGTCCTTGAAAATAACAATATCACCTTCCAGTCTAAGGAACTCCTTTCCCTTTTTTCTTGGAAGGTGAAATGAGCACTAAATACATCATTTTGAAATGAATTGCTGACAGTGTGATCAGTTTCCCCACACTCTAGTGGCATGTGCTCCGATTTCAGCCTCATTTCAGCCTCAGCAGGGCACCTTTCTCAGTGACTGCATTTATAAACCAGAATAGGGAAAAGGCTATTATAAATATGGTATAGCATTACCTATATTAATCAAAGTCTGTCCCCCTTCATTTTTCTTCCTAATTTGTGCCTTTTTGCACAAGGTCAGTAAATCATACCACGAATTCTTGGTCCAGAAAGTGTTAACTTTAATGAATACCTCAGTTACATGGTTATGTATGTGATAATAAAATATTACTCTGTTTAGATGTGCAGGAATTTAATTAAAATAATCTCTTAAAATATTCATTACATTTAGCCCCTGAGGCTTAGAACAACACAAGAAAATGCATTTCTTTTTCATTTACTGTTTTTAAATAAACCATTCCAGGAGAGTGAAACAGTAATCTATTTTCGAGCAAATCAGATTGGATTTCTGGTTTATGTAGTTGTGGTTTTACATTTAATTAAAAACTACATGTTATGATGTGTAATAATTGCTATACTGAACGCATACTTTTAAAAAATTACTTCTAGAAAAGGTAATATCAAATTCATTATTTTCCATTGTATGCTCCAAATACATGTAGATCTTTTTAATATGGTCATATATAAGTGCCAGTTACTATCTTGTTAGATGATCATGAATGAATGCCACCGCAACACAGTATTTAAGCCCAGAGAATGTACAAAATCCACCAATTCCAGGTATAGAAAATGAACAAACAGAAAATGCTTGAAGCATAGAATAGCCATGATAGCCTGAAGACCTGCATGTCCAAATTAAAAAAAACACTGATTTTGTTTGTTAACATAGCTCATATTAAAACAAGAGATGAAAATGCATATATATTCCATTTCTGGTCCAGGAGCTAATAGAAAGTATACCTGTCAACACTGACAAATGGATAGCCACAAGTAATTTAGAGATCACAATGCTAAAAATATTTGGTATCTATATTCTTCGTTTTGAAGTCTAAAGGCAGAAATGAGTTGTGTTTAAGGTAAAGCAAGGTTTCAAACAAACATATTAACAAAAGACAGAATAATTTGCACAACCCTACTCTCAAACACAATTTGTAGACATTAAAAATTGTGACTGAAAATAATCTTATAAAAATATAGAGTGTCTTTGCATCTACCTTCATTAAAATTCAATGCCTTTTTCTAACACCAAAGAAAAGGCGGTGTTATTCTTCATCTTTGTGATTTCTTACTTTTACTGAAGTACTGGAATCAAGTGCCCCAGCATCTTATTTTCATACTTTGTGTGTGTGACAATCATACTAAAATTTGAATGCTTTGATTATAAAATCCAATGATTTTGGAATAATTATCCAAGCAAAAATTACAAAACACAGGAAGAAATGGGTTTACTCAAAGGTCGATTAATAACTTAAAATTCTCCATTAGTGATTATAGAAAGAAGGCAGAACACAGCTGGCTATGTGCATGCCTTTGATAGTCGTAGAGCACGAATAGGCACTTCATCATTCTGCCTTCCTACATTTATCTGTTAAAATTATTATCAAATATCAGCCAGGATGCAGTCGTGAATCACTGACTGCTCCTCGTCTTCAGGGGAATGATACAATGAGGGTCTATTCATCAGTATGGCAATCGGCACAAGTAATTAGTTCCCTAGACTGAGATCTCCTACAAAGCTTATTTCAGTCCGCACCACAAACATATGACAATGAAAAGCTAATGGAAGCCGCTAAAATTTGTTAACCTCTTCTGCCATCAATCCTTCTGGTATTCTGTGCTACAGTATTATGCAAAGATGGTAAATTATTAATTTGTCATTCATCTATCTTTCTACAGTTTTGATAGAATTAAGTGATGCCATTCTTCTGGATAACAATTACAATTATACTACGTTATAAAGCTATGCTAAAATTATTGGAAAAATAGGTAACACCAATCAGGCACAAAGTATTATCCTGAAACATAATATATCTTCAGTCCCCTACTTTTATTTTAAGTTTGGCACACAAAATTTACATAGGATTCCACCTACTTCACCGGTGTGCTGATTATTCACAAACAACAATGTACCAACTATTAGATTGTATTTGAGTATTTATAACTATTGGTAACCACTGTATTATGAGGTTAAAAAAAAAAAAAAATCTATTCTCTACACATAGAAAAATACCCAATAAAAACCTGCATAGCCAAAAATAAACACCTACATTGTCTAATTTTTTACAAGTGAGCCATTTTGGAGGGCACCCTACTGGAACAAATGCATATTAGTACCACTATAAGCCAGTATACTATATATATATTCTAGAACAACTAGCTTACTAGTAAGAGCAATTAACCACTGCAGTCCCATCCTAAAAGGCAATGTTGTACCACGCAGACTTTGTACCTCTCCAGCTGGGGGAGACAGACATAAATATTGCTCTGATTTGGGCAGAACTGATTGCTGAAGGACTGAAGGATTACGAAGCAAAGGGCCATGTAAGCAGAGTTTGGGAACAGTGTAGTGCCATTGACTATGGGGGACATTTGACAACAGAAGTTACCGGCCCCACAATAAAGGCTACCATATGGACTAAAGGTGCTATATGGACTGGATCAATGAACATAAGTACTCAATTAGTGTAAGTGCAAGAGCAACATTTCTCAGGGGATTGGGGATTTATGAATTATAAATCATATAATTTGCATGGATTTGTCAGGGCCCCCTCTAACATGATACACAGTAATTAGTGGTTCCTTGGTAACAATATTGACTGAATAGAAACAAAGCTTTGGTATTAAATGTTTTATGCAAATAGCATGACCATTATATTGCTTTATTTTTCAAACAGTTCCCCAAATTACGAGGCTACATACTCAGAACTGAGAAAAAACCCTTCCTCTCAATTCCCATGTAAATAACTAGTTTGTTACAATTGTACAGAGGTGAGATGAAATACAGAATGACCAATGTAACTTGTATTCTCAGGACTTTGAGTGTGTCGTGCAAAAGAAAGTGACTTCGCTGAGGTCAATGGGAAAAGCTTTAAATGCTCACATATCTTCCTTCCAAGAACAAGAAACCTATTCTTCCTACCAGTTTCAAAGATTAACATAATTTGATACAAAATATTAGTTTTGCTATGGTGTTACAGCAAATGGGTTTTAGGTGTAGGAATTACTGATTGGCCCCCATACCCTATAGGAGATTTAAATTGAATCTAAGCAGTATAACCAGAGAACAACAGGATCCTGCAATTGCTGAAGAATTACTTCTTGTAATGCTTTATCCATTGTGTATTTCAAGATATTCTGCTACTTCTGTGAACACAGAAAAGAAGCAGTCAGCACACTAGTGAGGATAGGAAAGGGACTATGCAAGGCAGGGAAGAGGAAAGAAAAAACCTACAAAAGTAATAGCTTGAGAGGTCTTGGGGCTGTACTTGGCCACCAGTAAATTGAGAATGGATTTTAGCACACCACAGAAGAACCCATTCAGATCCTTAGGTTAGTGAAGTACTAAATAAATAAACACAGCACAGAGAAACAAAGAAAAGGAAAGGAAGGTGAAAGCAGCACAGCATTATAGAAATTGTCTGCAGAGACGGAGGATGACTAGAGCTCTAAATGACCTCTATCTAGAAAACTGTCTAGCCTTAAAGGCAAGAAAACCCACTCAAAAGAAAGACAACTGCAACAAACTTAAAAGCAGATGGAAACTAGAGTGTGTAAACCCTCAAAAAATATCTGTTATTATGAAGACTCAGACTAGCACAGTCTACTATTTAAAGAAAACCAGATCTTGCTCTGCTGTATGGCAATTATGTACATTAAATGCAGATATGAAACATTAGTCAACATGAATTTTGTAGTGCTAGAAGTGACTGCACTGACACATCTGGAAGCAGAGACTGTTCCCAGCCTATGGAATGAAATCACAGGTGGTGATCATGACAGAAGCATAATACCTCATTCAAATGCCCTAAACCTACGCAAAGATACCCAAGATAAATTTCCAGATAACATAGTCCTCGTTGGATCTCTAACTGTAGATTTAAGCAGGTAAGTCAATTTCCAAACCTAATCGATCCTTGGTCTCTCTCCTAAGACCATCACCAAGGCAATCAATCAGTGATGGCAATTTCTAATGTGTAAATGTTCGAACACAGAGACTAAATTAGTTTCATAGACAACCAAACACAGAGCTGCAACACTACTTATTCATCAGTAACAACAGTATAGATTTGAAAGGAAACCTGGAAGGTGGTAGCTCTGCAATTTCTCCATCACTGACTGCAAGCCTACCACAACTTCTGGTTTTAATTTATTCAGCACTTTGGTTGCAATGGCTCATTAAATGCACAATATGCTACTTCTAAATTACACAAAAGAACAATCAGAGAACACAGTGATGCCTAATTTTAAAGAAAAAATACACTGGATTATTTTAAAGCTGTATAGGAACATTTCTTGCTCTACAACTAGACAACTTTTGATTCCATGGAAAATACTTCAAGAACTCAATCCATACATCTGCTGCAAGATAGACAAATATTTTCCTTAAAAAAAAAAAAAAAAAAAAAAAAAAGCAATAAGCATTCACATTTGATTGTCAATCCAAAAATCCAAAGATAAAAGTGCTGAAGTTCTAGAAAGCATTGCAGAAGTCTTGATGAAGTACTGCTAGCAGACTGCAGGGCATCAGGTAACATAAGAGATTGCTTTATCTTGCAAATTGATACCCATTGCATTTTCATGCAGCTGGATGCCCAGAATATTAACTAAAATCTCTCATGTTTTGCATGTAGTAATAAAATGCAAGGTATGTTCCACTAACTGACTTGATAAAACACAATTTCAGAAAGCAAGCAGAACATTTACTGAAACCCTTTAATATTCTTGTAATGAGCTTTCACGAACTGCGATCTAAAGAAAGAAGTTACACCAGAGCCCATTAATATCATTAGCTCCATGTCTATAAGTACTAATCTAAAAAATGTTTTGTGCACATCCAGCTGCATTACTCATTTGTAACACTATCAAAAATATCTAACATATTTTGGAAAATAAGACATTGAGCTTAATGGTCGTAAAGCAAACACTGAAGATATAACTCAACACGCAAGTTCTCAGCAGCAGTACAAAGCCCAGTCTTTCATGCAGAGATCCCATGCACAAGTGTTTGTGTTGCCATGTGGTAAACCTAAATCAGAGTACTGATGCAGTCAGGAAAATGACATTTTTTCAGTAAATCAGGTTCCTGATCTGATTTCCAATTTTGCCTGCATTACCTAAACACACATGAAAAGGTTTGATTAGTATCAAGCCAAAGTTGTCACTTAAATATTATTTAGCCAGCTGCACTCTATTTCAGTGAGTGTATTTCACAGCACTTACAATGTAGCTACTTCAGAACATTAAAGATTAATTAAACTCCTGATAAGTGCATTGAGATCTTTGGAAATGCTACCTACATTATCTATATTTCCTTCAATGGCAAAACCAGTCTACTCTCCCTCCCTCTCTCTTTTGCACTCACATCAAATCGAATCACAGTCACAGTCTGGGCTTATTAGGATTCAGTGTTTTTATTCTGTTTTATATTACTAACCTGTTTATACTGCAGTCTCACCAGCAACTATGTAACTAAAAACGAGGGAACGAAATGTGCAGATGAGAGGAAGGAAGGAAAATATGAGGAAGAACATCTTTGATATCCAAAAAGACATAGCATGTAATCATATTCTAATACAAGGTGAGCCAGTGCCTTCTCATTTTATCTTCATTTTCCACACACACAGAGACATTCATACTCCATAGCTTCAGAACACAGACTTCCACAAATTGAAATAGAGAACCCTTAAGCAAAAACCATGCACAGACAGGCTCTTAATCTCTGCCACAGTCATTGCTGTAGTAACAGGAACTGGTCACAACAAAGGCCCAAGGCCACCAAGTACAACTGCTTTGGCGTAATATCAATTATGGAGAACTTTAATGTAATCCATTAAATTAGCATAGTCTGTTTGCTCCTTCTAACCCTTTTCCAAGAAAATATTTGGCTTTGTCTATAAAGGACTTTTTCCTAAAAGGACTTTTGCCTTTACCTATGCTTCAACTTTATCAAAAGGTGGTGGTGCAGTTTCTTGTGTTTCCAGAAGAGAAAGCAGTGCCATTCTTCTTTACATCTTCCAGAAGGAATAGATGTGAAAAGCAGGGTATGAACTTCAGGCACAACGTCTACATGGATTTAGCATAGAACTATCACTCTGAGGACCTTTGTATGGTTATCGGGGACCTTTGTACAGTTTAAACCTAAGGTGCTTCGAGTGTAGAGGAAAAAAATGGGAAAGTCAGTAAGGGAAGCCCGTCTTAACAGATGCTTCATGCTGCTTCCCCATATAAACAAGACAGTACAAACAGCATAGATCTGTAATTCTTAGATTTGCATTTTAAAAACTGGTAGAAATGCTGTTTATATGCTTTTATACAGTAAATAGTTAGGATATGATCTCTTAATTGCAACCACTGATAGACACCACAGCTACAATTCCCCATCCAGGCCTCCCGATCTCAGAGTTTTGAATCATACTACAAATCCATTCCCATGTGACTAGCATGCAAAACAAACATGGAGGAACAATGCCAATTTCAGATACCACAGAGACTCTTTTCTTCATTGACAAGCTTTGAATTCCTCATTTAAAAAGCAATCCAGAAAAACTGTTGATGATAAATGGTTCAGTCTCACTCTATGGATTATAAAGCACCATGTCAGGGTGAAGACAAGCCCACCTTTAAGGTGTTGCTATCCTAGATGATGGTGTTATTAACCTTCAGTTTAAAACCAGCTCTGTTTATGTATGAGTTTATGTATGCTCTTCGATCTTTATTAACCCCTTGGTGGCTAACCACAGCCCCAGGTTTTTTGGAGGCAGCATTCTTTGAAGTACTGGCATTCCACAGCACACTGATACTTCAAAGAGAGAGCTCACTTAAATATATGGTACAGTACTAATCATGTATTCTGCAACCACTATCTTATCAGACTGATCTTATTTTGATCAGTCTAAAATAAAGCTGCACTTTAAAAGACAGACACCTTAAGACACAGTTCAATTCTTGTTACGTTTCTGTCAAGATTAATTATAAATTAACTGAAGTGAAAACTACTCCACTTCTCTATCAGAAGTTAACACGAAAACGTTCTTCTGGCTTTGAGCAAAATTAGTTCAGACATGACTCAGACATGGAAGGATGAATGTATAGCAAATTTGCAACCGGATGCTATGGCTTAGTTGCTCATAAATCTTTCCAGATCTCTCACATCCGACACCTGATTGCAGTCAACAACTTTAAATTTTTTTTCAAAATAACTACAGTTCACACAGATCCCATTCATATTGAAAATAACAATAACTACCACAATATAAAAAAAAAATAGGTATGCTGCATCTCTGGAGGTTTTTTGTTGTTTCTCTGATAATGCAGAAATTCAGTCCGTAGTACTTAAGTCATCCATTCCTTGCCAAAATGAACAACGGAATATAAGAATAAAGGCTGGAGTATATATGGTAAAGGAGCCAGCTCAGTCTCTCTCTCCTTAGCTATTCCTACTGTTTCTAATGCTTTCACCTTATGCACCTAATGCATAGAAAGGACCTATATCTTTTCTCACTAATTACAGCATCAACAAATTTTCTGTGAGGAATAAAGTACATTGAAATATCACAATTCAAATTAATTCTTTCCAGTAGCTTGGAATTTGAGACGATAATCTTTCAGCATTTCTTGATACACAGATCAAATTTTGACCAAAACAAGAAAATCTCCTCAGATCTCTTATTTAATTTGTATATTGTTCTGACCCCCAAAAGTATTAAACACAGAAATTACAGTAAAGCTTTTTCCAAAAATCTTAGATTTGACCTGCACCAAACATTTCAGCTTCACTACAATCACTTCTAAAAGAAAAAGGATGAAATCACATTCCCACATATTTGCATTTTAAGAGCTGTGGCTAACCTGTATCCTTTTTTATAGTGCTCTTAACAGCTGGATACTTTTCTTGCTTCCATAAAAATGTAACAGCGCACCCCTCTGATTCAGCAAATACTTTTCTGCTCTATATTCTTCTAAAGGAAGTTACAAATTTTTTTTTCTTTTGCTATATATATTTTCAGAATCCTCTGCCACAACGGTCTAAACTAATCCCTCCTTTTTTTTTTTTTTTTTTTTTGGGGGGGGGAAGTTGAAAATAGTGTCTAGTAAGTAAATTAACACAGCAATTCAACAAACACCAAAGAGAGGAATAGGAAAGATGACTGAGATTTAGGTACAACATTTACAATTTTCTGGTCCAGAATAAACCTCTGCAAGGTGGTACAAGGTCTGTTAAAGATCACTTGCCTTCAAACCAGCTTCACCAAAGCAAGTTTTCCATTCAAGACAGACCAATCTGTTAGTTCCTTTGATAGGAAAGAGACTGTCCTCTGATAGGAAAGAGACTGTCCTCCAAATTATGAGAGAGGGAAGAACTCTGGCCTGCTTACATATATGTGTGTGTATATATATATTTTAAGCCTAGAATAATAAAGAGAAGAAAGTCCTTTCTGAGGTCTTTAAATGCCTACAGATCAAAAATACATATGTTTTATCTTTTTAGTGTGGACAGAATTTGACTGTATCTGGGGTGATAAGAAAATTCCCCCTTCAATCTCTTGCTTAATCACAAATTAATTTGAGCATGCTTGTGTCTGTGCTTTAAATTACATTAGGGGGAACAGGTAACTCTCTCAGGTCCACAGCATGTTTGGCTACTGTTAAACAATATGTTGGAAAAGGTTTTATCAATTTGGATTGTAGGTTAGGATACTGAAGTCTTAGAGACATCCAGCTTCAACATTACCTACATTTATCCTACTTTCTGATACAACTAAAATCAAAGCTTACATTAAAAAAAAGTAAAACAAACAGCCAAAATCAAATAAAACCATCCTTCAAGCGTGATTTAAAGGCTAATGCTTCTGTCAGAGATTTAATTCAGGAGTCAAAAATCCGAGGAGAGCAAAAATCCGGGAAATGACTTCATTCTGTGATGATTGCAGGAACATGTGTAAGAAAGAGTTCAAGTAACTGCAAACATTGTATCGCTCTCAGAGACAGGAAACAATAAGTACAAGGCAGCAAGACCACTAAGAAGCACATGGAGCAAGCCTCCTAACTGTTACCATATTAGCACAGTGCAGTCAGGAAACAACAGCAGGACCCAAAAACCTTTAAAAAGGTTTAACTTATTTAATATATTTCTCCTTTGAAAGCCTTGCAAAAGGTCTCTAAAAACAGAAACACAGCACTGAATTACGATGAAGTACCCTTTCCTGGACCACACAGAGAATACTGTATTTACTCAAGCTTTAAATGAAGGGAAAAGTAGCCCAAAAACATACCTTACCTTCTATTATATGTGGTCAAAGAGCCAGGAGACAAAAGGTTGACAATTAATAGGCACAACACAGAGGCAAGTTCAAAACTGTTACCTGACACAGTCTGCAAGTGAAGGTGCTGCCTGTGAAGTGCCCTTTGCAAAGTGGTAGCTACCAGCTCACAAGTCCCTGCAGCTGGCAGAAAGAATATTGTTTCACAACTATCTGCTTCACAATGTGCAAGAACTCTGTGCAAAACAGCACGTACACTATACTAGTGAGGAAGGAGAAGAAGAGTTAGGGTACAGACATTATGGTCTATACAGGTAAGAAATACATTCCCATGATGGTGAGCTGATGTGGAAGAATAAGCTAACAAAAAGTTGGAGGCTCTATTTGGAAAGGTGAAACCTTTCAACATCAAGTGGTAGGGAGGCACTTTATAGTTGTTCTTTCTGTGCACACTCATCATTGTCTTCCTATATTTAGATAAATATAGTACTCTTTCATGGCTATTTGCTCAGTGCTAATTTGAGCTCACTTAAATACCTGCAAGCTTTAATCACCAATCCTATCAAAGCTAGCTGAAGCTACCAAACTGCGTCCTGAGATCCACTGATGTCCCGAGGGTCATAAAGGTTCTGAAGACAGTTACTAGCCCCTCTGAAAAGTCACACCTATCCTCTGGCTCTGTTAACAAAAGAGAAGTGCAGAAGCCATCCTTATTAACATTACAGAAGTTACCAAAGGTCTACTCGCAGTAAAGCATAAGCAATGTTAGAATGCTAAAGCAACCAAGGTTCCTTCAATACAGAAATTCAAGGGCTTAGTCTAGGAGAAAAGCTTCTACGGTGACTTGTCAGAATCAGCTAATTGAAAAGATGTAAACTTATTTTCTATAACTATTTTAAGAAAGAAATCTAGTAACAGATAACTTGGTAATGAACATTTGGACTGAGCAATACAAGAGATATTGCACTATTCTTTCCTCCACATATTGTTACTTTATGGTTTAGACTAACAGTGTCAGCATTTAAATCCAATGTTACAGAACAGGACTGATAACACATTCTGTAAAATGAAAGCTTAAGAAGCAACAAATCTTAAAAACAGCGACTTCAAAATGAGCATAACACCCCCAATTTCTTTTCCCTCTGTGTTAGCATCCATAGAGACACATGCTAAAAGACAACGAAGCTTTTTCTTGAAGGGGGGCTATTATCTCTCTTGACAAGGTTTCCAACTTCCACCTATTCAGCCAGCTACTCTTTTACTTGCTTTTAAGACAAATTTACCAGCCATCTTCGCAACAATAGTTCTGAGTTTCAAGTCAAATGTGGAAAAAAAAAAAAAACCCAACCCTCCACAATAGGGAAAACAACATAGCTATTTAGGTTCTTTCCTAACACTGAAACAACTTTCTCAACATGAAGCAGTTCTCAACACAGCAATCCCATCCGAAAAGGACACAACACTGTCACTCACAAGTGGAAATGATAAGCCATATGCAGCAAAGAATCCTTGTCCGACAGCCACTCAGCATCACTAAGAAATGTCCCCATTGGAGAGGAGAACCAAGCAACCTGGAATAACTCACACTGGACTGCTCCCAAACGGCATCACTCCAGCGCCCAGCCACCAACCGCCCAAGAGACTCCCTGTCCCCTACAGAGGAGGGACGTGAATGCAAGTCTAATGCCAAATTCTGCATCCAAAAATGTCAGTGGTGGCTTAAGTGTTGGCTTAAGGAAGAGTAAGATCAAACTGATCACGTACAACTTCTTCCCTAATACTCTGCCAGTTTCCAACTATTTTCAGCTCAGGGGATTTCCTGAGTCTAATGTGGTTTGTCTATTTATACTCCTTCTTCCTCTTAATGTGTTTCTGTTCCAAGCATTCATCCACAGTGGAGAAACAGACTTCAGACAAACCCAAGTATCAGCGGCCTCAACCCCCAACTTCAGAGCTTCAGAAGAATTAACATAGTGAAAACCAACAGGCTGTGACTGTGCTCATTTCTGGGAATTTCTGTTCCAACGTCTCACTTAGGCACCAATGTAAAGAGTTTTAAGTGGCACAGGCAAACCCTAGTTTGTGGACTACAAAATTCCATCTGTGTGTATAAATCAAGTATCTATATAGTAACTGTTAACGTTAATGAAAAACAATAGTAGGGGCACCGAAGAGAAAAATCCTTCAGGTCCTAAAGAAACTCCTAACAAAACTATAAATTGCATATTTAAAATCTGTAGTGCAAATGTGAGAGCAGAACATTTCTCTGTAACAACTATACAATTTTCCACATTTTCTTTCTGAAGATGTTAATTCTTGTTTTATGTAAATTCTTCAAAGAGGATTATTTAATACTGTATCACTGTTAAATTATTGTACAGATACTTATAAGCATAATTTAGGTATACTGCATCACAACGCACATTTTATTCCTTGAACATAATCTTCTTCCTGCATATATAAACTGAATGGGTAATTAACTGTAAAGTCACACCTTTCTCCATTATTCAGCTTTAAAGATAATCATGTATTATCCCTGCTAAACTAAGCTAACTTCTTTTTTTTTCAGTAGCCTATGATGAAAAAATTAAAGAACTCAAACATTTTGACACAGTATGCAATACTTCTCCAAGAAATCTTGTTTATAAATTTTGTTAAACCCATCACAGAAAACAATCTTTAAAAAACATCATGGTAAAAAGAACCGAGAAGCATATTTTTTTGCAATTAGATTCTCTGCTGACAGAAGAGTCAATTCAGACTGACACTCAAAATTGAGGAAAGACTTTCATTTCATCATGAAAATTGAATGTGTTTACTTTTCTTTTAAAAATAAAAATCCCATCTATTTTGCAAGAGATTTCAAGGAGAAAACAAAGTGAAAAGTTTTCCATTGCTCTAAAAACATTAATGTTTTCAGAAGACAAACTATTCTTTCTCATTTTGGGATTAAGATGGATTCAGTTATTAAATTAACAGAGCCCTAGCAAAGAATAAAAAAATATTCATTTACATGCAAAACAGGTTTGTTTTTTTTAATGTGACTTATGAATTTGAATTTGGACTGTTTGAAAAACTGAATATGTACACAGCTCTTTTACTATATTTTTCAACTAAAAATTAAAAATACAGTAATGAAAACAATGGCAAAAGGACTCAAATAAAACCTGATCTTTTGCTACAACTTCTCAAGGTCACAGGATTCATTTTCACTATCATGCACCATTAAAATTTACTTTGTTATACTAGTCACTAAGAGGGATAGAGAATATGGTTTTCACAAAAGGGATGGCTTTCATCTAGAATTTCACCCTCTTTATAGGGAATAACTTTGCTAAACTTTGGAAATGAAATACATGTGTGAAGCTGTATGGGCAAGCAGCAAATCACAGCAATAGCTACGGATTACTTACCAAACCATATGATAGAAGTAACCAATCTTTGATACTAATCACTGCAAGATGGTGTTTTCCCAAAAAATTTCCCATCAGGGAAGGAGGCAGTGAGAGGAGAAGAGACAGACTGACAATCATCACAGAGATTACAGCACACTGTACAGGATTTGGGGATGAGAAATTAACATGTTAACAGATCTAACAGGTTCTTTGGCTGAATTTATTCTGTGATGTGGATTCAATGGCTTTGGAATGTTTGATAAAGAACAGTCTTGTAGGTAATTCTACTTGCCCTAAAGTCTTCTAAGGTATCATTTTAATTTATATTTACTGTATTTTAATAATTTTGAGTAAAATTTCTCAAGTAAAAATTACCTATGTTAAGAGAACTTTAATTTTCCACATAGAAGCTGTTGCCCAAAGTATTTCTTTGGCTATCTCTGTACAAAGCTGCCAAACACAGCCATGCTAAAGGCTTCAGAAGTTCACAGGCTGTGTAGAATCAGTAAGTGATTGCTAAAGGGAGAACACCTTTGAAGATGCTGCCCATCCTTCCCTAGGTCATGCCTCTCAGGTTGTCCCCATCTCACTTCTTATATGCCCAGATTGTCACCTCATGTGCATCAAACCCACTAAGAAAACACCCATTTTTCCCACAGATAACAGAGAACAATTCCTCTAGTCCAGAATTTTATGTACTAAAAAAAAAAAAAATAAAAAAATCTAAACTTTCTCTGAAATGGCTACTCCAGAAAGATCTAGAGACATTCGGACAAAGCAAGCTGCAGTGGTCTTTTACCAGTGCTCTCTACATCCACAACATAAGCAGCACAAAGGAGGAAATTATTTCATCCAGGTACGGAAGAGAAAGACCCTATGAGGCAATATAAAAACCATCTAGATGTGAAAGCCATGGAAGATAAAGCAAGAGATGAGAGGTCACAGGGAAGGATTATGCATACATGATCTGGTAGTAAACAAGCAGAGTAAAGAGGACAGAGCTGGGAATCAGTAGGACAAGAGGCAGACTAGAGAAGCGGTGGCACAAAACCAGGTCTGACTAGGACAAAAACCTGGGAAAAGCGACAAAAGGTCAAAGAAGAAATCTGATGGAGAATTAGTGGGGACAGAAAATGCAGGCAGGTAAGAGCAGAAGGAAGGCTGAGGAGGGCAGAGGACAAGAAAGAGGGGGAATATTTTTTCTATAACATTCTTATTTGGACATTACAGGTCATCCTGATTGTATTGCTCCCTGTAAATTGGACCTCATAATCTTAGTATTGTCATACAACATCAGTGAAGTAGTGTGTACATTTAACACAAAGTGTTTCCACTTCCAAAATTTTCCTTTCATGAAGTAATCTTGCAGCTGCTCCTTAAAACAGCAAAGTTCTCAATCATACAAGTCATACTTAGGAACAAATATCTCACCTACCCTAGCAAAAGAAAGCAAGCAAATGAAATAAATAAATATACTACCACCACCCCAGCTAGAATTACATCTCAGCACCTTCAGCAGCAGTAGCAACATTTTCATGAAAGTTACTGAACAAATACTGTGAACTTTTTGATGATGTCACTACAAGGATCTTTGAGCAAGGACAGGTAACACTGTGCTTATGCAGCTCTTTAATGTCTCAATCATGAATCTGCTGCCACACTTGAACACACACTGCAGTAAGGCAAAGCTAGAAAATATTTTTAGACACACAATGTGGAAGTAGTAAAACCAACAAAAACCACCACCACCACCCCAAAAGAAAAAAAAACCCCAACAAAACCCACTCCACATTTAATATGACTTAATGAGGGCCACAAAACACATTAATATGGATATTAGATAGAACTGCAGTTCCTGGTTCCCAGTTTTGATATGGCCATTCTTTCAGCTGTCCTTAACACGACATACTCTCAAATATTTATTTTTAAGGGTGCATCACGGCCTAGTAAACATCAAAGTTCAATGTTACAGTTTTCTTATTCTGTAAAAGTTTAGGAACAAAAATATTTGACTTACCAAGGTAGAGAGAGTACTCATGGAGGCTGTGTTCATAGTTTAGAAAATATTGTTTCAGTAATCAAACTTTAATGCTGCTATTTAGAACCAGAGAGCATAGGATATGTACAATAAAATTCACAGATAGAAACACTATGATAAACCCAGTGATTAATGCTTTGGGGTTTTGGTGGGTTTTTTGAGTTTTTTATATATACAATTATATATTTCTTTATTTAAAAAGAAAAAAAGTATTCTTGCATTGCTAGCATTACTGTACTGTGAAATAGCATTTTTCCCCTGAAATACACTATTACCCACAAGCATATGCTTTGTGTTTCTAAGTATCGTTAATAAGGAAGTTGCGTTAAAGCCCATTCAAGTAACGGGTCAATATCCCTAGATCTGACATACGAAAGGACTTCTAAAACCAAGCTTGTCAATTTTTTTTTTATTTTTGTATCTATTTTTTGCTCTTGTTCAGCCTCCTTTGAAGTTAGTCTTCAAAGCCTCGATATCAACTGGAATGCAGCATTAAGGATTTTACGACACTATGCTACTTAAACTTTTACTGTTTTGTTACAAAATCATAATCAGAAGGATTAAGAACTTGTATTTGGCTTTTTGTTTCTCTTTTTTTTTTTGTAATTTACTTTTTTTTTCTCCCCCAATTCCAGCATGCCATAAATCTGTAGCATGCTTCTTTTAGTCTTCCCACATAGACAAAATAATGCAGTTTACACTTAAATATGCTCAAGAAAAAAAATTAACATTCTTTATCATTTTCTAGCAGAGACAGTTAATACTCTCAGGCTACATTAATACAATCTTTCTGCCATTGTAGAAAGTTTGATAGCACTCTTATTTCAATGTCTGAATTTTTCTCCTTTTTTTTGACAAAGACAAATGATTGCCATCAATCAAGATCCAATCGGGTATACACAGAGTCAAGCAAATGCATCACTCTTTACTGGTTTTCCTGCTATTTGTGCAGGCTTTGCTCCATATTATTTTATAGAATGATCAAAAAAGCAGCCATAAGATAGATCATTCACACCCACTGTAAAATTAACTTTCATGAATAATGAGAGTTTTAAACCTCAGATAATGTATATGTTATACAGAAGATATTGCTGGAGTTCATTTCTGGCTAGAGATTATGTAAATGATACTATATGACCTTTATCATTACAAACAGGACATGCAAAACACATATTATTTCATACATCATCCTAAAGCAAGTCAGTACCTAAAGGAGAATCAGTCATTTATAATGTTCATGGTGAAATGCTAAGGTTGCAAGAAAATGATATGAAGTACTTGTGATATTTTTGACGACTACTCCCCCTTAACCTGTTACTTATGTTCTCTAAACATACCAGAAGTAACAAAAATAAAGTTTATCCTTCCTACTTCTTTACAAGAAAATTAGTGTTCTGTTTCTGGATAGAAAAATCATTTACCTCAAGACTAAAGTATGCTGATGATAACCATTTATGTCAAAGTCAATGATGTTGAATTAATAGTAATACATAGAGCTATATTTATATACTGAATAAGTAGTTTCATTTTTTATCTAAAACAATATTTAAAATCACTTTCTTTATGTTATTTCCTTATTACTGAACAATAAACTAAGCAAAGTTAAATTGCTTAAAGATTTCCCAAAGATAAAAGGTATCAGTCACCGTGAAGGCTAGACAGCAGATATACATATGGAATCAATGATGAACTCTAGGGAAGATCTTAGCCAACCAAGCAAAGCTCAGACTGCATTGTTCCAGACTTCTCTCTTCAGCATCAATGAGGAACAAAACCAGTATGAAAACAGTTTTAAAATTTGAGACTTACACAGCTCAAGTATTTAAGGACCTGTAGCAAATTATCTAAATAAATATATGTATATAAATTATATATAATAATTAATTTATATCTATATATATTTATATACATTGAAATGTCATATAGCCATCAAAGAAATGCCTATTCCAAAACATCAAGTCTTTGGTATGAGCAAGCAATAAGGAGAAAAACTCAGTTAAACTGACCACATAATATTCTTATGTCAAGAAGTATACTCTGCCACACGGTTTAATCAGTAGTTCTTAGTTCTCAATATCTTCTTACTTTCAAACCTCCTGTCTACCAGTTCTTTCATCCAATTCTAACAGAGTCCTATTTTCTGACAGATCAGTTCACTTGCTTCTGCTTATCTACTGGATCACATCACAGCTTTAGACACTAATCGTACACCATGCTTTACATAATGACAAGGAAGGATTTAGTTATATCCCCAATTTATTTCACACTCTCGTACCACTTCTCCAGTACAAGTATGCTTGTCCTCAAAACTTCACAGTCTTTCACTGCAATGGTCTATTCCCCTTGCTACTTCAGTGGATGATCCCTTTTTATTGAAGACATCTGAAGGCACATAAGGGAGAAGATGGCTGGAAAAGATGACTCTGCAGTCTTCAGAGAAGAGCCATAGAGATAGTACAGAACTCAAACACTGCTGAGCATCTCATCTGACTCATCACAGATGGTCACTGATAACTGTATTTCTCATCTTCTCAGTAGCAAGTATGAAACCTTGGACTCCAAACTGAAGAACTGCTGAGTAACCAGAGCAACACTGGAAGTCAATAGAGGCTTTACTCTTTAAAAACAGTGTACTATGGCCAGATAATTTGAAAACCTGGCAGAGGACACTTATGACTTTAATTTCTTCTGTGCCCCAGTTTGCCATAGGTAAAATAGGAATAATTATGAGTAAATTTCTCTGAAGATTTGTAAAGTCAGATGCTATAACAGAAGCATTCTAGAAAAGCCTACAGGCTTCTATATTCAGTGTAGAATACAAATCTACTTCACAGTGTAAGAAATAAAACAAAACTACTTAAAGTGAAGAAGAAAATTTTACCTCAAAGTAAAACCTGGGCTACTGACTGAAATCCAAGCATAACCAACATTTGAATAGCTGCTTAGCAGTTGTCATTCTGTGCACTAAATCTAACAATGGTCCCCTGATAGTAACACTATGAAATTCTCCAATTAAAAACTGTTTCATTATACATGCAGGGCCAAAACATGGTTGAATAAGTAATGTAAATTCTGACCCTCACTAAACTTTTGAGCTCTTGACTTTTTAACTTGCGTAACTGTTAACACAGGGAAATGAGGTGGGGAGTAGATGCATCTACCTGCCCCTCCCCTAATTGGAGACACAGAAAAGAAACATGGGCAGAAAACAACAGAAATTAGCTATCACCCAGAAAATCATAGGCAGTCTAGATTTTGTAGAAATCATTGCTAAAATATCAGATTTATGAAAGAAGATAAGTTTCTGGTTGGATGGATTTTTTCATAGAACACTTCCTGTCTAAGGGAGCAGTTGCCTGCAGCCATCCTGATCTTTGCATGCTGTTTTATTTAAATCAAATTTGTACAGCAAATTTCTTCAGAAGGGTCAGCCCAGGAGAGTCACCTCAGTGTGATACTCAGAATTTCAAAACTGCAGTTGAACTGCTGTGGCCCTTCTCACACACACATTAACAGGCCAGCACCCTTATCAAATTCACCTGAGAATCACTGAGAAACTCTGTCCTAAGAGACTTCCCAATAGTATCACCCACATAAATACACAGCAGGATGCAGTTCAGCAAAAACAATTAAAAAACCCATTTACATGTCAAATTACTCTGTAGTCTTATAAGCTTACAGCTTCATCTTCAGGCCAATATACAGTTTATACTTGCATAACTAGAACAATTTTAGTATTAAAGTATTATAATCCCAAACACAGATAGTTTTCATTTCTCCCCTTCCCTCAGGGGTAGATCTGTAAATACTTACAGGTTACAGGTATCCCTCACCTCACCTTTCTTTGAAGCCATTGCTTTCATCAGCTGCAGCTCTCAGTTTCCAGAGCCCTCTGTTATTTTCACCCCTGTTACATGTCCCCCAGTCTCTTCCTGGTCAAGAGTCCTTCTGGCCATCTTTGTGTCCCTTCCCACCAAGAAGAAAATGCCTTTACACAATTCCTCTTCCCACTTTTCTTGCCATTACTTTCCAAAATCTAAAACTGTACTGTGGAGTTGAGTAGTAGAGGCATTGTAGTGTGTTACTTTAGGTCATCATTGACTAGTTTTGTTTGCCTTTTACTGGGTTGTTTGAAGCTGACATGTGCTAATCAGACACCAGGAGTTCCACGTACCTCTCATTTTCCTCTCTCCAGTTTCCTAATTACCTCTGAAATATTAGTGTTCTAATCAGTCATGGCTATCACACTTCTCCATAAAGCAACTTTAGCCATTCTGCCAGAGCTGCAGTTGAATTGGTGGCAACGTCATTTACCCTGACCAACAGCATCCAAAGAACAAAGCCAAGGGAAGAAAACAGAAAACTCTCTCCAATGCAAGACACGAGCTAATCGGCAGGGCCGAGTTACACACCAAAGAGTGAGGACTGTGTTATGCATTGTAAATACATTTTAACTCAACCACTGTTATGTAAACAACCTTTTTTTTTTGTCTTCCTTCTCCTAGCCATGCTCTGAATGTTTGAGAGCAAGCATATCTCCAAAATTATGTCTGCATAAATCACTGACGTAAATTGGGTATTTTCCCTCCATTTCACAAGTGCAATTCCCTGCAATTCCCTACTGACTGCATTAGCTACAGAAAACACAAATATCCCCTTTAAAGATGGAGATATTAATCCTTTTCTAATACATGAACCTGAAAAAAACCCAAACCAAAACAAAAGACTGAGTGAAAAAGACAAAATAAGCAGAAATAAGGAAAATAATGTTTTACTTCTGAGCTATGCTTTTTCTTAACAATTTCTTCATATTTTCCTTTTAACTACCATCCTCAATCTTTATCAGCCTCTCCTTCAGACAATTTTCTAATATATTAAATGCTTCAATATTATACATATATTTAATACTATTAAGCCATTTATTTAGTAGAGGTTGTGCAGAGTTTGCCTTGCCTAAATTATAACCTCAAAGTCAGTATGATAAGAGATAAATTAAAGATAACTATATTTTTATTTTGTCTTTAAATTGTATCAAAATATCCCTGCTCCTCAGTTGGAGCATATGAAGGCATCAGATATTCCAATGCAAGATAAAAACATATAATGTTAGATTTAAAAGCATAGTTACCTGAAACAAAATTGGCCACACAGTATGAAACAAGTTAATGATGTCATGTAATGACAGTATGCTTAAACCAATTTATTATTTTTTTTCCTTTTCCTTTTGAAGTCTTGCTTTCTACTGTTTAAGGAAGAAAAACTCGTACTGTCACCAGTTCTGTTCAAACAGAAAAACTGCAAAGCCTAGACTCTTACACAAAAATAACACACTAAATACAAACGTAATTTACATAGTTACCTCAGGCAGGGAGAAAGGCATGAGATTTGAACGTCTGGCTTGTTCTTTGACCTAAACAACTTTTAGATTGATGTCTACCAGCACATTCTACCATACAGTAAAAATAAAGAGTTTATATTTCTCAATACTTGCTTTCTTCCTTGTTTATATATTTTCAGATTTTTGACCAAACAGAAGATATGTAATGACTTAATCCCAAAAACACTTTTCAAATGGTACTGTGTGTACATCACGTAATTGAATCAATAAATTCTTGTGGCCCAGTGTTTACCTTTTGCTGTGGAATGAACTGTAGTACAAGAACTGGTTACAGGCATTATACTGCTAATGTGCCAAATACTATGGAGTCAGTTTGAGTAAACTCTACAAGGTTACGAGGTCAAAATAAAAGACTGCATAATTTATCAGATCAGGCAAATCATTTTGAAAGTACAGAGCTAAGTGCGGCATTAGCCTGAGATTACGGCCTTTCATGAATAAAGGTTAGAATCAATGTTTATTCAGTCATACTATAGATGGCATGTCCTGTATAAACTTCATTCATTTAAAGAAATCCTTCCTGACACTGCCACTACTTAAAACAGCGGAGCATAAGTAATGCATGACGTTCCTTTAGGATTACTATCCCAAACCATCTAACATTGTTGATCTCTCAAAGTACCAAATCCTAGATTATCAAAAAATACCTCAAGTAACACTATCCCTTGCAGTAATGAGAACACTTTTTACTTCCACAGTTTGTTAACAAATTTACTCACAAAAATAACACAATTATAATCTTCTCTGTGTAATACAAGCTTACTAAAATATGCTGCAATATCTTTTCAGGGCATATAAAAAAGCAAAAAACCTAATGAAAACAGCATGAAGGCCAGCTAAAACCCATCCTATTTTTTTTTTTTTTCTTTTTCTTTTTCTTTTTTTTCAAAATTTTACTACTAGTCTGAATTTCTGATCACTGCTGCTTTTGGCCTCAGCATCATAATATTAATGGCTTCCTATTGCTGCTCACTAGTTAAAAATTCAGCACAGTTTTAGCAAGATGAGATGTACGAGTAATGAAAAAATAAAAAACAAAAATTAATTAAACCAATGAGAACAGACCCTCTGAATGCACAGAAACTAAATCATTTTAGACTGATTTTTTTTTCAATGACTGTTGGTTAGTTGAAGGTATGCAAGTAAAAGACCAGTTGCACTGGAATTAGTATTTCATTGCTATTAAAAAGCAAATCTATGGAGAGTTTTTAAACTTGTGTGTGTTAAAAGGTAAAAATGGAAGGAAAAATGTGTTTGGGCATTAGAATAGGAAAATATTTAAATAAATAAGCAGTGGTACTGGCTAGACTGAAACATTAGGCCTCATCATATCTACGATAAGGAGAACACTAGCCAGTCTCTATTTCACAATCGAAGCAGTTTGTATTCACTAAGGAAGAGGAAATTCAAGGGCATATATACTGCGTAAAGGTATCCCCCATGATGAACAGCAGAAGCCCACATGTCCCTCAGTTTCCTACTCTCCTCCTTTGAATGCAGTAGTCAACTCCTGAAGAAATATTCTTTTGCGAAAACTACTGAAGTCCACTGTGAAATGGTGGGGGGATGCAAAGGAGCCACTCTGGTGATGCATAGGAAAGGTACATCTCATATTTTGGCTGGTACTCAAGCTTTCATACCGATTCTCTATACATGGTTTGGCCAGCCCTTCACATGAGTAGGTAATAAGGGAGTTAGATAACAAAATTTAATAGAACATGATGTTAACAGCTTGTTTGCATGTTTATGTTTCTCAGCAGTAATTTATCTTATTAATATAAACGTGTATCTGCAATTCATATATACTATATCCATGAATTGCAACATTCTTTAACACCATCAAGAATGTTACTAGAAGTACTCATTTTATTTCATCTACAAATAATAAATAAAAAAGTTCCCAAATGGAAAGATCTGGCATTATCAGCCAAATGAAGCAGATAAAATATCAAACTACTCCACTATTCAAACCTGGATTAACAGTAGGACTGAGCATGCACAGATCATAGCTAAACTTGTTCTAGCAGTCTGTAGGGAGGCAGGGATGAAAGGCTAGCCCTGAAATCTAACTCAATGCGTATCTCTCTGAAACACAGCATACAGTAGACAACACAATATAGCAGGTCCCAACCACTTACTTCGATATCATCGACCGTCACTTTGTCGGATGCTGTATTTGCTGGATTGCTGCGCTACCATGATGGGCAAACATAAACTCAGAAACCAACAGTTTTATTTTTCAAAGTTATCTACACCTACTCCACCAATAAGAAAGTACCAAGAGTAAAATATTCAGTCACAGTTCATAGCCATATGCCTGCTTTCAATAACGAAAAGACTGTTTTTCAAATGGACTAATCTCTATAGACTGGAGCACTGGACTGTGTTTAGAACTGCCTTTGAAGATACTTAGAGTGAAAAGTCAGCTGAAAATGACACCAGAGAGCAAACTCCTCTATCACAAAGATAATGTAATCTCAAAAATATCATACTTGCATTTTTTTTTCCAAAATTCTCTTCCTCTAAGTATACATGTGCAACACATTTTTCAAGCGAAAATAGGAGCTACCAGAAAGAAGAAATGACAGCTATTTGCATAGAAGAATTTTACAGGATGTGACAAACAACTGCTGCTTCTGTAAGAGCTTACCAGGAAAACCAAGGAAGAAAGAAATCTTGTTTATTGTACAGCAATAGAGAAATGAATCATTTCAGACACATAGAAAGTAGACATTTTAAGTAAGTGTATTCAGTGAATTTAACATATAGAGCCATATTATTAATATATCAGTTACTCTCATTACAGTTTTCTACTTGTTGAGAGAATAATGGCAATCTTGCACAAGAAAGTAGGACAAATAAAAAAGAGAACACCAAAAATAGAAGACAAGAAGAAAAAGAAGAAATGAAGTAAAGAATGACACAGTATCACAAAGTTGAAGAATGGCCAGTCCCAGAAAGTTTCCCTGTACCTCTTCAAGTACTCTAATACAAACTGTGGGAGGAAAAAGATATTCAGGGAATATGATGAAAATGTGGTGTTGGCAAACGATTCATAGTTACAGCAGACAGATGTACCAGAAGAGTAAGAAATAACCAAGTTCAAAAGAAACCCAATGGGATTAAGGATATGGGTCAAAGAGGGAAAGAGGGATTAAAGAAGAAACATGCCAGAAAGAAAACGTTTACAGTGAGCAGCAACAGAAGCAAGGAAAGAGAGCATGCCCCAGACCTACACTGCTTAGCTGCTTGAAAAGAAAACCAGCTTCAT
The DNA here is from genome assembly GCA_028020825.1 of Podargus strigoides. Lineage (NCBI taxonomy): Eukaryota > Metazoa > Chordata > Aves > Caprimulgiformes > Podargidae > Podargus > Podargus strigoides. The sequence goes on along the minus strand of CM051621.1, from coordinate 62,055,379 downwards.
TCGTCTGGGATTTCCTCTCATCAGATAAAAGTGACAGTAGCAGTGCAATCTGATTTTTGTATATAAAGGCACTCAAAAGATAACTATGCAAAGGAGAAACATCTGCTCAGCATGCAGCAGACCACCTCTGTTCTGGCAGGGGAAAGGTATGATGGGCAAAGGACAAGAACGTCAGCAACAGCTGCGATCACTGCGGACTGGAGAGACTCAATTATCTCTCTTCTAATCACTGTCTCACCCGTGTTAATAGCTATAGTGTGACAGGCAAAGGCCTATAGGTAAAAGGTTATATACGGGCAAAATTTTTGAGGCTATTATTTAATAGTTTGAAAAAACACTTCAGTACTCATGCTACAACATACAGGTATATATGGAATACACAGACCTAGTGAAGAGAAATTAAGTGCAAATCCTGCTCTTCCATCAGACTGTTCGCAAGCAATAAAAAACCCCTTAGGCTGAGGGGGGAAGAGAATATTTGAGATTTGCCAGAAATACAAGCTTTCAGGTCAATTTGTGATGAGTTCAAAAGAATACTGACAGGTTTCAAACACTTGTAATAAAAAGCTTGAATTAACAATGAATAAGATGTATCCTTTGATTGTTACTGCAAAACACTTTAAAAACATCTGATTTATTTACTTTTAGTCATCTTTATACATTCCTCTCAAAACCAATACAAAACAGAGAAACAATTTTATTGAGCAGTTAATCTCTAAGCATGTCTACTTTTTAGGCTTTCATAAACAAGAACACTCGACCAAAGGAAAAAAAAAAAAGTTAAATAATGCTTTTAAAATGTACATATAACACAGCTGCATGAACTGTGTATCCAAGTGGGCCTCAATTATTGTCTGATCCATTTTAACTTCATCTGCAAGCTGATTGGGATGCAAAATAGGCTGTCTTCATATTTTGCTCATTGTCACCCCAAGGTATTGTAACTGGAGCACTAAATGAATGACTGGGAAGAATTCTCTTTTACAACCAACCATTACTGCAAATTGGCTGAAACCAGGCTGAAATTTTCAAAAACTCCAAAAGTCTCTGGAATAGAATCAAACTTATCAAAAATTAACATTTCCTGCAAAATAAAACTATCTTAAAGAAATCTCTGTTCAAAACACTGAATTCAATCAATGTGTCTTGGTACCTCCGTGATACGTTATTTTTAAAAAAAAATTAAAATCTATTTCAAAATCAAAGAAACATTCCATTCTGAGAGTACCCAAACTGTATGTTTAATTAAATCACTAATATGCTTCATTGTTGTCCTTTGCACCAGAAAAAAAAAACAACCATATTTGCATTATTTTATTAAAAAGTCCCTAAATCAAAGAAGGAACAGTTCCAATAGAGAGAGGTTCAGCTTGAAAATTCCCAGTAGCTCTAACATCAAGTGCCATGGCTTCTATGTTTCACTTGAACCAGACAGCCAAGCTCCCCTCCTGCCCACACACTTGCACGGTTGATGCAGTACTCCAAATGCAGCTATATCAGGTACGTGCCATGTTTTGCTCTGTGTGTTTTCAAACCCAGCATCCTTTAGATTGCCTGTGTATTCCAGGAAACAGATTATAAAGAAAAAGCCTCCAACTTCAAGTAAAACCTAGAAGTCTTTGTTGACATATTAAGCTATGTAGGTTATGTAAAAAAAATAAGAGGTAGTCTTCTAAAATATTTCCCAGTGTATGGATAGCAGCCCAAAATAGTATTTCAGAGTCTGTTGTTTCAATTCTATATTCACTATTCTTTCAAAGTCATCAGGCACTAATGCTCTAACGCTGTGATGAAAACAGCCTAATATTGCAACTACTCAATTTGCAAGCAATGTGCTAAGTAAAAACCATATTATCACTGATTCTGTGGTTCTGAATAAGGATATTGCATCTGTGCTTGTCTAGCAAAACTGCGATCTGTAGAAACGCCTTTGCTACATCCACTGTCACTGTGGCTGATCTTTCAAAGGTGTGATGATATCAATAATTAAATTATTTTTCTTAATCTTTTGGAAAAAACTCCTTATTGCTAAAATAATGCTGTGAAGCAACCAATAATAAAACTGCAACTCATTTAAGTGGATTTCAACTTCCCCATAAAGTATGCTAAACACCTTGCAGTGCTACCACATTGACTAACTTGAAGTAATATCAAATTTCCTAGTGTTTCCTCATAAGAAACAAGAGAATGGCATGAAATAGATCAGAATAAACCCTGTACTGGAAATGTTTTAAGACAAAGAATTGCCTCTTCCACTGACTCGAGTAGACAGAGGGGAAAGGAAGAAAATCTGGAAACTAAGGCAATTCAGTGATGTCTCAACATTTTTCCTTCAAAGATTTTCTTTTTTTTTTTTTTAATCCTTCATACAAGTCTCACCAAATACTTGGTCTGGTTTTACAAATGAGGCAAAATGAGATACACACGTGCAGGAACATTCCTTCCATTTCAAACTACAGTTGTCCTAATAGTACACTACAGCAAAAGTAACACAGATGTTCTCCTGTATTTGACAAAGAAAAGGCAGAAAATGTTGATCACATTTGTAAAATGGAAGGGGAATCTACCTGATTTCACTTGCTTATCATTTTTATTCTAACATATTTTTGTCATTGTCCAGTCTAACTATATACACACACCATTATGTCAGCTATTCATATTTATTTTTTTCTAATTAACAGAATGATGCAAGCAATTAATCCATGTAACAGATAAATTTAACACAACTCCCCTAGAAGCCCAATGTTAAAATTTCACATACCTCTGTCATCAGCCATTTAATTTTTCTCCCAGTTTGGCTTGTGCAACAGACATAGTGATGTAGTACAACACACTAAGAGCCATTGCATATTGAGTGCCTTAGTCCTTCATTTAAAATTCTTGATATTGGGCACAAAGTAACCTTTTCTCTTACAAGAATATTAGAGATGTGTAATATTTTTGCTGCAGCCCTTCCCTTTTTTCAATCTTCTAACTTATAATTGGGTTTCCAGGCAGTCCACAGTAAAAAGTACAAAGCTTAATATTAGCTACTACAATCTGACTTCCTTCTAGCATTGTATTCACTCTCATACACAGTTCTCTGAATGCTTTACTTATCCGAGTTATCCTTTATGACCACTTCCGAAGTATACTACAATATATTGTAAAATGAATACACTTTTAACATGAATAATTTACTCATGTTTACTCATGATCAATTTTCTATAGTCTTTTTATACATTTCATATAAAACCTCTAGAGCTGGCTTCTGTCCCACCTGCTGTCAATGAAATCAGGTGCTATTATGACTGCCAACCTTCACAGAATCATGGAGTGGTAGGAATTGGAAGGGACCTTCCAAGATCATCTAGTCCAACCCCCCTGCTAGAGCAGGACCCTAGAGTAGATCACACAGGAACACATCCAGATGGGTTTTAAATGTCTCCAGAGATGGAGACTCCACAACTTCTCTGGGCAGCCTGTGCCAGCTCTCTGTCACCCTCACAGTAAAGAAGTGTTTTCTTATGTTAAGACTGAACCTCCTGTGTTCCAGTTTGTGCCCATTGCCGCTTGTCCTTGTAATGGTCTAATATTTTATTTTTACTTCAGGAACATTAAAACCATTACACCTCTCTCTATTTGCCTTACACCAAACAAACAGCTGCCTTAATTATTTCAATTTCACATCTTTACTCTTTGCTTCATAAATATGCACAACTTCTACCAATACATCTTTATCCAAAACACCTTAATAAATCAAGTGGTGACAATATTACAGACTCTTTCTGCTATTTAAACCATTTCAGACAGGGAAGACAAAGAAGCATTTCTTTTGTGTACCACAAACACGAGACAGGGTGTAGACAGCCTAGCTCTCCAGCACTATATTCACAAATATTATAGGAATACAATTTTCCTGGGCACATATTAATTTAGTAAGTATTTTTCCCAACATTTGGAGCAACTGAAATGGAAAGATCTTCACTACCACAGGAGACTGAAAATTTACAATCAATGTTAGTATTATTTCGACAACTGACAGAATTTGTTCTAGCCTATTAGAAGGCAGAGGGAAAACACTGTACATCCAACATCAGTAAATCTGACTAATCAAATGCATAACCTTTCAAAATCATTAAAACTGAAAGAAAACCTTACAAAAAAAAAATGTGTGTCTACTACTACTGTGACTAAATAGTATTATTCAACTCTCTTGAGAAAAAGTTATGTATTAAGTGAGGGCCTAAATACTAAGAGAATTTGTGGGAAAAGAAATGCAAATGGTTTCCTAATTATCTACAGCCTATTAACGTGCAATCCTGATTACTAGCAATTAAAATCTCCTTAAATTTTATGACAAAAGTTCATTGAAACGTTGAAAATTATATGCTAATTATTGCACTGTAATGCACATGCATAGTGTGTATTCTGACTACAGACACAATAAATAACTGAATATTGTACACAGTGTAACTTGAAACTCAAAAATGCAACATGCTGATTTCATATTGCAAAAAAATCTCATAACACTCATTAAACTATATTAAAGAGTCCTATAAGAAATAGCAGTTGTCAGTATTATCCTATTGCAAGGTTATCAGAATACACTAAACAGTATAACAAAGTCTAAATAAAGAAATTAGTATTTAGATCATAAATATTTTTGCCTCTGTCTAAGCTACAAAACAGCTGAAAAATATTCTGTGTTTACCCAAACAGTTAAACATTTTTGGGGGGAGCATTTTGGAGTAAATAGCCTTTTCTCCTTGGAGAAAATATGTTTTCAGTTTCTCCACAGTAATTAAAGATGGCTTGACATTTATGAATCTAAATTTTAAATAAGTACCAGTGTTACTCTCTTACTCTACATCTTGAGGAAACACTGAGCAAGTGATTAAACAAGAAAAGTAGAAACCAGAAAACTATTTTAGAATAAGGTCACTGATAACTGAGGACTTCAGTAACATTTAACTGCTTCATCTTGTCCCTCTGTTAAACTGAATAGTTTTTCGTGCCACAAAATATCACCAAGACTGTATGTTTGTTGTAATGTTTGTCATCAATATATCTCTACTAAGTGCAAGATTTCATCGTGGATCCATATGAATAGTTTCCAAACCCACATGCAGACTGCCCCAGTAAAGGATGGTAAGACACACAAGGGAGCTGCATTCAGAAACTTGGAAAACAAGTCAGCTGGGCCACAGGCAATGTATTGTGTGCACATGCATTCAAGGACAAAGAAAGAAGCTATATAAAGACAGTGTGAGAGTACAGAAAGATGTAAAGAGGACAGTTACCAGGAAATAAATACACTACCTGTGGAGCAGACAGAAGAGATCCAAACCAAAGAAGGGTGTGATCATATATAAACTGGCATACATACTACTGTTTATACATCTCTTACACACTCAGAGCACTTGTGTTAGAAAGAAACACTGGAAGCACCTCTCAACATTATCATCCCTTATTCAGCATCAGTTGCTCTTCATCACTTAAACAGCATAAACCAATTTTTCTTTAAAAAATGAGACATTACTACCTTAATCGTGATTAATTAGGAAGAACTGCCTCTTGGACTTTGCCTGAATGGGACTTATCTTTCTCCCATTTCTGCTCTATGTGTCACATCACCTCTATTTATGTAGTATTGGCTACTGTGTTAATACTGCATGTAATGATATTTTGGAATCAATCTTGAGGATGAAAAATAAGTTCTTCCTTAAGCATTTAGCTAAAAACTTTAAGGAGAGATATTGAGCAGGAGATTTAGAAGTGAAGAAACACTGGTCTAGCAACATCTTTGTTCTTTTATGACAATCCATTCTGCTTTAAACACTTCAGACCATTTTTATATGCTGAACAGACTAAATATTAGGGGTGTGGAATAAAGCAAGCAGTCACACCTGTTATTATTAGCATATTTTCATACATATAACCAATCCAACATCCTGTCAAAATTACTATTATTATTCCTTCAGAGAAGGTTCTTGGATAACCTGCAGCACACAGAGTACCTTCTGGGGGACACACAACAGACTAGAAGGTATTAGAGATAGGGAGGCCAGGAGGAAAAGAAGGGTCTGAAATAAATTGCTACTTATCTGCACAGATTTACATGCACACTGCTACTGAATTCTAATTTGGACAACAGGAGGTGGGATCTTTAGTTTTAGGTTTGTTTTCTTCTAAAGATAGCTCAAAATTCTATACACAAAAAATATAGTAAACTACTCTAAATCCCAGAATAGAGCTCTATAGAGGGAACTGCATAAGTAAATTAGTAGAAGCAGGAAAACCCATTTGAAAAATGCATTATTTAATTTTTTAAAAAGACTCTAAACTACAGAACAAGCTCAAGTATTTAAAATCCATTTGCAGCTACCCTTAAAAAAACTGCAGCTAATATGTTTGAGTTTGAGATGCAAGTCATACATTTGAGATTAGAATGAGGTTGTAGGTCACAAAGCTGTCTCAGCAGAGGGTTCAAATATAAACATACATAAACTGGCTTACATGTCAGACTGGAAAGATTTAGTATCTTGACATGTTCTGAAAAATATATAGGGACACCGAAAGTAATAAATATAAACTAAAAAGTGGCAATCATATAAAGTCCTGAGAGTTTAATATTAATAGAAGAATCTCAAATTTACACATTTTTTTCCTCAATATAAACCCCAGATTCCACTTTGCTGAAACATGTTAAGTTATAAAAGAAAAAAAATACAGAATACCTAAGTCTCTAGATTCTTTTACTATTTGCAAACAATTATTTTGGTTATATTATGACACTTAGAAAAATATGGTAACAACAGGAAGAAGTGGGGTAATGTAGATTCAGAGCCAGTGAAAATGAATGCATGTGGCAGTCAGCTAGCCTTTGACTTTCACGTAGCTTTAAGGCTGGGCCCAAAGGAGACATCATTCATACTGGGATAATGAAGTAACATACTCAATATGAGAGTACTTTTACTTTATGCTCATCTTAACAAGAACACAAGTCCTTCCCAAACAGAAATACATACTAACTACGCTGGTTTACTGATCTGCCTCTCAAAAACAGTCCTAAGGAAATACAATGCAAATGGTTACCCAGGTTCTCTCCTCCCCAACATGTAAACATACAATCAAGGGCTTCAAATTTAATCTACAATTTCAGGTAAGTTGAAACAATGTACTTTTCTTTATACGCCAACTGTGTTCAAAAATATATATCTAATACTTTCACTCATTGTCATCAGCAAAAAAGTAGCAGTGCTTCTAGGAGCTTTTGCATTTCATAAATTAAGAGCTGATGTGGGGGAGGGTAGAGACAGTACACATGCAAGTGAAAGCATCTAGTGTTAACAGATAAAGTAAAAAAAGCTAAACATTCACAAATAAAAAATAGTGTTTACCAGACACACAAAAAACAATGAATTGGCTTTGTGTGTTTTATTCTCTAGGACACTAAGAAAAAAGACAGATAAAAAGTATACTAGGTGTTCATAAAAGGTAGAACAGTTTTTTAAAGTTAGTCTTACAGTTATTTTTCAAGCCCTTAGTTTTAGACTCTAATGTTTTATGTGCCGTTATTTTGCTTTTACTGCAAAAGGAAGAGCTGGCTTCCAAAGATAAAGGAGATTTTTGGTAAATGGTGAAGGTACAGAAATAAATGACCCACTTGGCTAGTGTGTAATTACACTGGCTGAGATTGTAACAATCTATCACATGAAGGAGGATGACACCACGCTAAGGGGTTAGTCAAAGGAGATAGCCTTTGACTAACTACTGGACACAGGCGATCGATACTCCACAGATATTGTTCTCTCAAAAAAACAATTGAGTTCTAAAAAAAAGTTTGAAAATAGATTCCTCCTTTCCTCTCAGATACCGATCAGAGACTCGTCTTGACCTTATTCTGGAAAAGCAATGCTTTCTTAAGCAGGTATATGGAACAAATAAATCCTTCAGTGTCCTGAAAAGCATTTTTGCATACAGAGATTTGCTAAGAGCTCATTTTCAGCTCTTTTTTTGTTTGGATGAGCTACTCTAATCAACAAATTAGATAGCACATATTCACTGAGAATGAGCCTGACATTACATGTTTTGCATCTCTCATTACCAGCATAAAGAAATCCAATAAGAACAGGAAGGCAGAGAGCTTAGACTGTCAGGATGTAAATCACATAGTTTGCACTGAGCTAACAGCCATTACTTAGATCCTGTTGTGATGAATACATTGCATGTAACAGTTACACAAAATATTTTTTTGCAGTATTCAAGTTTAAAAATATATATATATGTGTTGCTTTTAGCTGGAAGAACAGTGACTTTCAAAATATGTATTAGTACCACAGGGAGTGCACTCTCATCAAGTTTGCCTATGACACCAAACTGGGGGGACCAGTCAAGAGGTTCAACGGCAGACTTGCTGTTCCAAGAGACCTAGACAGGATGGAGGAATGTGCTGATGGTAACCTTATGATATTCAAGGACAAATACAAAGCCCTATACCTGGGAAGTAACAACCCCTTGCAAGAATACAGGCTAGGAATGACTGGCTGGGGAGCAACTCTGCTGGATGAACCCTGGGGGATCCTGAGGATATGGACAGCATCCTGGGCTGCACTGAGTGGAGCACAGCCAGAAGAAAAGAGAAATTCTTATCCCCACTTACTCAGCACTCATTAGGCTACATCTAGATACTCTGTGCCCCTTAAACAGGAAAAATATAGATAAACTGAAATGATCCCAGCAGAGGGACTCCAAGATAGTTTGGGACTTGAGCGCTTGCCATGTCAGGAGAGGCTGAGGAAACTGGGCTTGCTCACTCTAGAGGAGAGAAGGTTTCAGGAAGACCCAACAGCACCTGCCAATATCATTAAGTACATGGAGTTAGGCTCTTTAGAGTGCCACGTGGTGGCAAAATGAGAAACAATATGTGTGAATTGAGACAGAGAAGCTCCAGCAGTACTGAATTTTATTTTATTTTTTGCTAGCTATTACGACAATCAGGCAGTGGAATGGGCCACCCAGAAAGGCTGTGCAGTCTCCATCATCCATCCAGCCAGCTGGTTGTCAAGGCCCAACGGGATAAAGCCCTTAGCAACCTGATCTGATCTCATAGCTGATCCTGTTTCAGCTAGGCAGCTAGGTGACCTCCTTAAGTGCCTTCAAAATTGAATTATTCTACAATTCCATTAGGAATTTTAATACTAATATATAAAAGATTTTTTTAAGAAACAACAGGAAAAAAACCTAAACCTAATCAAATTTTTGAACCAAATTGAGCCAGACCAAATTGGACTATAAACTCTCCAGCAACAAAGGAAGCCACAGTTTGGGGATTTTTGAATTATGAGAACATTTGACTGACTTCTGTTTTCCCCAACCACTACAAGTTTTATCAGAACATAAGTAGTATTCAACAACCTTCTATCTCAAAAATATTTGATATGAAGTACAAGAAAGTATTTCATATTATAATCCCAAATTGCTTTTTGAAGAAACAGTAGGCTAAGTCACATACCAAATAACTCAATAATAGCTTTTGCTTTTAATCTTGGTGAAAACTTCATAACCAAATACAGCACACCGATCTATGCAACAATTGTTTTAATTCAACATCAACCTAGAATATATAATAGCAATATAAACCTGATATTTCACCTACAAACCTGCTAATATCATTAAGTTAATACTGTTTATTACCTACATCCATGTTTTATCCATTTTAGCACTTTCTGAAAAAGAAGCAATTGTACAATTTATGTCTTTAATATTAAAAAAAAATTCAAAGAGTAATATGGATAAGCCAGCATGCCATTGCCCATTCATAAGAATGTAATAATAAAATATCAAAAAATCATGTTAGAGACATGTTATAAAATATCGATGTTACAAGAGACAATATATCCTCCTAACTATAATATTTATATTAATGAAAATAACAAAGGGAAACCATAAAAAATTCACTTTAATGTGACAACATAATAGTAAAGAATGCATTGGTTTCAATTATACGCTATATCCTTTTTCAGGTGACTATAATTTGGGATTTAGAGGAATAGCAACTGGAGTTCACATTTCCAGGTTACAAGTGGGAAATATGAGGGAAACAGAAAAGCCAAAGAAAGAAAAGCTAAGGAGGTGCAACTGTGAGGCTGTTGCTTGCTAGCAAGGAATTAGAAAAACACTGAACAGTTGGAAAAAAAGTACATGCTACTTTGGAGGGAAAAAACCCACACTTGAGGGCAGAGGCCAACTTTAGCACCTCAAGCTCCTGATGGAGGGGACTCACAAAAAAACCACTAGCAAACACACTATGCAGAAGCTTATATGAATGAAACAACACTGAGTGTATCTGTCACATAGAAGATGTGCTGTTTCATTAGGAGGGGTTAAACTAGAACATCAGTCACAAATGTCTAAGTACTTCCAAACAAGGATGCTCACTGCTTTGTTTTGCCTGGGATTTCACAGTAATATCGCTTGCTACCGTTAATTTTCTACTGTACAGTAATATCTTTTCAGTAGTGCAGGCACAGCTGCAGAAAAGCACACAACCAGTAAGAGAAACCAGTGTTTTTCCCTAACTTGCTAGTTACAAGCAGGTTCCCCCCCTTTCCTCATTTCTGTCCATGTTGCTCCACAGGAAGTGACAAACTAATATACTAGACCCTTTCTGCTTCATATATATCTAGGTAGGCAGGAAAAAACCCCACCAAAACATGGCTTCAAGATACCAACCAGAAAACGCTGTCTGTACGTGATGCAGAGTCTCCGACTGGTACCTGTCAGTAATCCTGAATAGAAGTCCCTAAAGAGCTATTATGGCTCAGCAAGGGACACACTCTCCACTTGAAGAAAAATATACTTGTCTGGTTTTATTTTTAAACATAATTGTCATAGTAGGTGGATTGAATTGTAACAGGTAGACTTGAATTGTAACAGAAGAAAACACATAACTTTAAAATAAATGGACTCAATTAAGAAAACAGATGAAAGAACATCAAATGAAGCCACGTTTCCATAGTAGGAAATGTATGCTAGCATGAAATCACTTGTATGCCTATAACATAATCAAAAAAAAGGCAAATAGCACCAAACACACTGCTAAGAACATGCAAAGAGAATATGCTAATCCAAAAAGAGTATACTGAAAAGCACCTCCTCCAGTTAAGATGAGGGTATTGACTGAAGTGAATCCCAGCATGCATCACTTTTCTATACAGCCAGAAAACACAGACCACTACTTAGCTAAGAAAATTAAAAACTCAGTACCTTTCTGTTCTCTTCAAATTTATCCAAAGCTCCACTAAAAAGATGCTATCTAGGTTTGCACTTTAGCTAGGATAAGTCAAAATTTTACTAAGCAGTCTTTACTACCTGTGTAATAAACCCCCAAAATCTTAGGATAGTTAAAAATTCTAGTCCTGAACTTGAATGAGAACATCCGACCTGTGCTGATAGAACTTCAACACCTCCTCTCACCCTCAACTGCCTCAACTCCTTGGGGAGAAAGGAATATAAAACACTACCAAATAAAAATTCTGTGTTTCCACTCTATGTTTCGAACCTACCTTGTTAAAATATCAAGACAAAAGACACAAGAACAATGGAAGAGTCTAGCTAGTGCATTAGAACTAGAGTATTTCTTTCCATAGAATAAATTAGTTGAGACAGATGCACTATGCTGTAATACCATAATTCTAATTTGGATGATAAAATATTTTAGAATTCATATAGCAAAATTCAAAATGAGTTTACAATTCAGGCATAACCTGAAACTAACAGAACAGCAGCAGTATGTGTGTGCTCAAGGTTTTCAAGTTTACTTGCTTTTTCAGTTACTTTCTTGCTTTCTGTAATTCACTGTGCTGATGAATCTTTTATTCTTTTATGATGATTCTAGATTAAGGATTTTATGATATTATAAACTGTCTTAATACCAAGAAAAAAAATCGGCTGCTGATAACCCACTATGGTTATTTTTACACATCAGCTGGACCTTCCTCCTCTGGAAGGATCGGACATCAGAAAATATTTTTAAAGTTTTTCCTTTTCTTAGTAAAGATTAATTTCTCGAAGTATAAAGAGCAGAACTCTCTGCTTCTTAATGTGAAGTTTCTTGTTTCTCTTTGTTTCCTAATAATTAGTTGCAATAATAAAATCTGAAATTTGTGTTTGCAGCACCCTATCAACTGCTAGTTAGTAATTCTCTGGTCAGAAGAAGGAATAATATTGGCAGGAATATAATACATAGCAGGAATAATAATATGCATTTGATTCAGCAATTAAAAAAAAAAACTCCACACTTTTAAATATATATAAAATAATCAGAGAACGTTAAGAATTCTCATGCCTCAAAAAAAAAGATGTTGGTTGGTTTAGTTTGGTTTTTTAATTTGTGTTTTGGGATGTATGAGGTTGAAGCAGGAAATTACTAGGCCTATGGAGAGGAAAGCAAAAATAAAAGTGTGTAAAAAATTGAAGTATCAGATTCTTTTTATCTCTCCATTTAAGTAAGTACACAGATTTTTCTAACATTTCATATGGAAATTATCTGGGTCATATTACAGCCCTAAAGAGATTTTTAATTTGTTATGCAATTTTTAACTAGTTAAAGCAGAAGTAAAAAATAACATAGGATATCATTTCTAAGTAACCACTCTAAACCATTAAACAGCACCACAACTCCAGAAAAACTAAACACCTATTTTTACTTATACTGGTCCAGAGCTTTTGACTGCTTACTGCATTCTCCGAAAACTTTATCCTCACTAGGCTGGCAAGATGCTACTTTCTTGAGTCTTACCACTGTTCCCCCTTCACCTTTTTTCTTAAGTTCATCAGATGCACCAGGAAACTGGTATGTAATGTACATCCTGTGAGGCCTGTGACTAGTGGAGTCCCTCAGGGGGTTGGTACTGGGACCGGTGTTGTTCAATATCTTCATCAACGACCTGGATGAGGGTACAGAATGTATCCTCAGCAAGTTTGCTGATGACACCAAACTGGGAGGAATGGCTGACACACCAGAGGGTTGTGCTGCCATTCAACGAGACCTTGATAGGCTGGAGAGTTGGGCGGGGAGAAACTTAATGAAATTCAACAAGGGCAAGTGTAGAGTTTTGCATCTGGGGAAGAACAACCCCATGTACCAGTACAGGTTGGGGGCTGACCTGCTGGAGAGCAGTGTAGGGGAAAGGGACCTGGGGGTCCTGGTGGACAGCAGGATGACCATGAGCCAGCAATGTGCCCTTGTGGCCAAGAAGGCCAATGGCATCCTGGGGTGTATTAGAAAGGGAGTGGTTAGTAGGTCAAGAGAGGTTCTCCTTCCCCTCTATTCTGCCTTGGTGAGGCCACATCTGGAGTATTGTGTCCAGTTCTGGGCCCCCCAGTTCAAGAAGGACAGGGAACTGCTTGAGAGAGTCCAGCGTAGAGCCACAAAGATGATTAAGGGAGTGGAACATCTCCCTTATGAGGAAAGGCTGAGGGAGCTGGGTCTCTTTAGCTTGGAGAAGAGGAGACTGAGGGGTGACCTCATTAATGTTTATAAATATGTCAAGGGTGAGTGTCATGAGGATGGAGCCAGGCTCTTCTCAGTGACATCCAATGATAGGACAAGGGGCAACGGATGCAAGCTGGAACATAGGAGGTTCTGCATAAATGTGAGGAAGAACTTCTTCACAGTGAGGGTAACAGAGCACTGGAACAGGCTGCCCAGAGAGGTTGTGGAGTCTCCTTCTCTGGAGACATTCAAAACCCGCCTGGACATGTTCCTGTGTGACCTGACCTAGGTGTTCCTGCTCTGGCAGGGGGATTGGACTAGATGATCTTTTGAGGTCCCTTCCAATCCCTAACATTCTGTGATTCTGTGTGATCCAGCACGAATACAGATGTATCGACAAACTGTGATTCTGCTTACTGACTGGTCCAGCCTGCACACTTGCATGCTTCTGATGATCTACATTAGTCAAGAATACGAGAATATACAATTTTTGACCTGGGCTATTGATGCAATTACACTGGCAAGACTGACCTTTTACAGAGATGTTCTAATTTGTTTTGGGAGTTGCCTTAAGTTAAAGCAACTGAAGTCCTAATTTCTGGTATAAACTACAACAAGGTTTGCACAATTAACCCTATCAAAACTATCAAGCAGATGAAGGCATGGGGTTTCTGAAGGGACAGAACAATACAACCTGGCTTTCCCATGTTACAGTACGTAAAATCCCCATCAAACTTTGTGTACTCTTCTTGATAAACTATTAAATGAGCAATTGTCTGTTAGCAATATATACAGAAGATACATTACTAGCTTAATTTGCAAAAATAATCAAGGATAACATGATTTTTATTCTTTAAGCTATTAAAAGTAATTTAACTGTCACCACAATGTCCTTCACCAGCACGTTTCAACCTATCATCTATACTTTAACAGTATAGCATGTACTCTGTTTTCAAAGATTTTTCATTATTTTATTGTCCCTCTATCACTGTATACACATAAATTACTAGATGCTTTGCCTTTTACCTATGCCAGTTTGAGCAAACCAACAAATTTGTCACTGTGCTAGCAAGGTGAGGCTTTTTGACAGCAATAGTATTCTTACTATTCTTACCAAGGCTGGGGGAGGGAGAGCTTGTTTGTTTTAATGTCATTTCTACAATGGCAGATAGTAGTTGCAAGAATATAATTTAGGGGGAAAAAAAGTCCCTAGGCATGATCCTAGGGATCATGCTAGTTCCCTTCCCATGATACAGCCCTGAATTAAGTGCATTTTGTTCTCAGCCACCATCCACATGAAAATGGACATCAGATTTCGATCTCAACATGTGCAGTCAAGAATTTTTTCTCTTATCTTCTCTCAGTATCTCATGGCAGAATTTTTGTACTGTTAGAATTAAAAAGTATTTCTGTGTTTGCAAGATGAACATAAGTAAGCTTTTTACTTTTCTATGAGCACAGAAAAAAATTGAGTCACAAAGAAGAAAACAATGTTCTGCATACAACAACTAAAGAAGTTCCGTTTGCCTATTTTCACATGGGATTCTTTTTAATCTTTATGGAAATCAGGCATGTTGTTGTGTCCTCTCCCCAGTAAAAACTTTTCAATGTCTATGTTTGCATATACAAGTCATATTTCTGTCTGAGCACTGACATTGGCTGTGGAAGACAAAAATAAAAATCTTCAATTCCTTGATCTCTGATGAAAAAAATACCTAGTACCTCTCGCCCAAGAGAACATCTCCAAAACCCCTCACTTTGTTTCCAGTACAAGAGAGATTTGAAGACCTGGCCTTTTCACATTACAGGCAGGCAGCCCACCATCAGTTTATTAATAGGTAAGCATCATCAAACTGCTTTGTCCTTCCTTGTACCCATAAAGAGCAAGAAGCTCTTCATTACAAAGTCTCAGCAAAATAAGAAAGTTTTTGGAAACAACAACAAGATATATTATCAAACCAATATTTAGGTGGAAATCCTAATCAGCTTGAACTTGAGCACTGAGTTGAAAGAAAAAAAAAGAAAAAAGGCTCTTTCCTCAACAGTCAAGGAAAAATTACTTCAGTTGGTAGGAAGATAAAGACTTACGTTACACACAGTCTGTCACTAGAAAACACCCCAACCTAGACCTTCACATAACTCAGTCATAGAATCATGTTCAAGGCCAACATCCAATTTCAACTTTTGTTCCAGTGGTTCAAATTACACAAAAATCCCTATAGAAGTAATGGAGACATAGCCCTCCATAGTTGTACTGATGGCTCAGGAGAATATCTTGTGAATTCAGTCATTAACACATTCCATCCACCGATTTATCCACTACTGCTTGCAAGTCTGAGTACATAAATTCAACAAATGGACCTATGTGGAACAAGACCAGAACAGTAAAAGCTTGAAACTAATCCACGGCAATAGAATAAAAAAGAATTGAGCTAAAGTACTTATTTAGACTATGGACAAGCACAAGACTTCTGCTCCACATTAACCACAGGAGCATCCAGTCATCTTTACTTGTTGTCCTAAATTTTTAAATGCCGTCCTTGTATATTAATTTAGTTTGCTTTGGAAGGCTAATGCAGTTTAACTTCTCATAGGTTTCACTTTAACCTTTGAGATATTGTTTTAAGACGTTCTTAAAATGTTTTAAGGCATCTTTCTTTACAGATAAGACATTTTGCCCTTCAGACTTTGTAGGCTCCCCATTTACTCCCAACATTCTCCTTGAAGAAACTATTCAGAAAGTCAAACCTGATCCACACTCACCCTTCATGATCAAGAGACTAACTCCAGAAATGTTTGCAGTTAAGAAAATCCCAGGATTCAGCTGGACTTAACCTTGTTGACCCCACTAACCACCTTCCTTAGTCTACAAATTTCACCGTTTTGAACTGAGAACCTTAAATACAGACTTGGGTTTGTTGGATGAGCTTGTACTACTACAGCCAAACTTTATCTCTGAGACTAGCTATTCTGTAATAACCTTGTTACTCGGCAAAAATCAAGCTAATAAATAGCATCACTACAGATAGTGAAGAATTAAAGTTATAAACAAATAATAATGTAATAGAACCTCTAAAATGAGAATTTTTTTCATTATTATAATCTGTTTTTATTTTCACCTCAACTATTTAAATTAGATTTGCAGCTTGAGATACAACAGTACTTGTGGAATGGAAAAAGATGAAAATGCTTTCTTCTGAAGTTGTTGCATTCAGTCTCATGTGTGACAGTGCTTTATACATTTTAATCCTGTAATCTCTACTAAAACATAATATCTCTTGAGAAGAAAAGCAGAGAAATTTCACGAAAATTCTAAACTTGCCCCTTCTTGAAAGAAAACTGCATCTAGCCCTTCAGTGTATTAGGCCTGGATTAAAAAAAAAATTAAAATTCTTTTCTTCATATTTAATAATAAAATCCCTGTCAAATTCAGCTCTATCGCAAAAATTGCCTCTTTGAAAAAAACCACAATGGAAGATAGGCACACCCAATCTGAATTCTGCCAACACAGGCAAATATTGAGACAAAACGAGGAGTTTCTGGTGAAAGAAATCGCATAACCCATGAGATCTAAAGCTTCTGAAGTGTAAGCTTTTCACATGCTTATTTATTGTATCAATTTTGTATAGTTATACCTCTCTCTATGATCAAAACTTTACTGGAAGCTATCAAAAAAATGGCTAGTATTTCAACTCAT